>VYZT01000612.1:0-70838 GCA_013400735.1 Pomatostomus ruficeps
GCGTGTTTCTGGCATTGTGGAGCTCTGTCTGAGCCAATTTGGAGACAGTAAAATGAGAATCCTTCCTTTCCCTGCTGCTCCTCTCATCAGGACTGCACAAAGCTTGAAGCGTTTTAAAAACAGAAAACTCTGGTGCTGCTTTATTAAAATGCCTTTCTGGAGAAAGACGAATGAGACTGGACTAGAATCTCCTTTGCAGCTGCTTGCGTTGGAAGCAATGAAACAGCATGGCAGATGGTAACATCCCCTTCCTCCCCTCCCCCTGTTTATGGAGCTCTGTAACCCAACAACTGAGAAGCTGCCCAAGTACGTTGAAATTAAATAGCATCATAAATCTCCAACTCTTCCCCAGCTCACTCAGTGTGCTCCATTGCACACAGCTTACTGTAGTTTATCTCCTGGTAGGTGTCACCTGTCAGCTCTTCACTCACCATCTCAAACAGTGCCAAGAGCCTGCCACTTGTGTTAAACTCAATGAGAGTGGGACAGTTTAAAATTATGAGCAAGGTGATTAATGGGATGGTAGCTTATTCTAGCTAGATTTTTTTTTTCTTCTATTTTTTTTTCCTTCCATAAGAGCCTATCTTAGGTAACTATGCATTTAAGAACAATAACATTACCCAGTGAGATGCCACACTGAAAGTGCTAGGAAATTAAATTCTCAAAATGCCCATAAAGCTGGTAAAAAGGCAGGTAACAGCACAGATTTCTCATGCACTGCCACTAATGTGCCTCACCCAGCTGATTTGAAGGATATGAGCTCCATGTTAACTGAGTCTCACCTTCATAGCTCTGAGCTGCAGACCCCAAATAGTGGCAAATGGGGTTCTGGTGATTTCAGTGAGGTGCAGGGTGTGTCACACAACAGTCCTACCTGCTAGTGCTATGGATGAGGGTACTTGGTGTTACTAACTCAGCCAGAAGGTTGGTGTGGGAAACCTTGCAGAAGTCATTTAGACTGGACAGGCTCTAATACTCATACCTGAACCATCCTTCAAGGATGTGTTGCATTTCCACCAGCACTCTACCCTGGACACTCATTAAGTTGTGTGCAATGAATTTTGCTGTAATTGAAATTAACTTAAATCTTGATAATATTAATGGATTAATAGTTGATTATTAATATCCCCTATATAACTATGTATTTTCAAACACAGAAGTCCCACCTATCTTTCAGAACACCAATTTAATTTGCTTTTATGCTGTCTGCTCTTGTAACTGCTGTTCCGCTTTCGGTACAATTTGGTGAATTCCTCCTTAAAAAGGGATAGATCCTAAATTGTCCAAAAGCCTAAATATTTGATAAGGCTGTAGCGTTTATGCTTCAGGATTACCTGGCACAGGTAGCTTTACTATCTGCTGTGAGTTGAGACAGGCTTTTTTTCTGAGTCCAGACATCTCTCCCTGCCAGTACAGGAGAGTAGTTATGGCTCCCCTCTTACTCCGCCTAAGAGACCTAAGAGAAAGCTTCCTCCTAAGAGGAGACAGGAAAGACCAGTTGCAGCTCCAAAGAAAAGAAGAAAAGTACATAGAGTGGATCAATATTCTACGGAAGCTCGTCGGAAGAAAGTAAGTTTCAAAAATTTATGATGGAAGTGCCACTTTTTAGGCGCTATGCTGTCTTTCTTTTTTTCAACTTGGGAGTTCACTCCATGCTTCAGGTTGGGATTTTGCAGCCAAAAGTTTTATAAATGTACTGAAGGTCCCAAAGGACAGCAACCAAACCAGACCAAGCCTTCTAGATGCTGTGTTTTTTCTTGTTTCAGAGTGTTTGCATTAGGGAAAGTTATCTTTGTAATCTCTTTATATTTTTAAATCCAGTCATCAGCTGAAAGCAGTGTCAGAAAAATCTCTGGGAAGACACTACCACTGCTGCTAACCCTTCTGAACTATTATAAATTCTGCAATATGTTGTAGCCTCTGTAACTCCCAGCTCATGGGAGCATGGTGATTATTTGAGATTTTGTGTCTAGTCATCATGGTTGTGGAAAAGGCCTGAAAATGTGACTCATAAAATCCAAAAGGGAATGAATGTTCATTTTAAAAATACACATTTTGAAGCCATTTTGTGACTTTAGAGGGTAGGGAATTCTTATCACAGAATTTCTGAATGTTGTATTTGCAAGAGGTGGTGCATAAATCTGTTTTCACAAATCAAATAGAAATTACTTTATTAGGAAAAAGTGCAAGTGGATGAAAAGAGTATTCCATAGTATGCTTTCTCTACCTGGCACTAACAATCTACCTATTTCTTCTTTAAGTTTGAAACAAAAGCCTTTACACTTCACAGTATCCTACAAGAGGCTATAAACATTCTTCTCAATAAATTTTTTTTATGGGGATGTTTTTGACCTGTTCCACAATTCAGCTTTAAAGAGATATTTTGAGACACATTATTGAAGTGTAAAAACATGGCAGAGAGGAACATGCAAAAAAAATCACCTTTTAACACAGATTTACCTGAGAGGCAAACTAATAACTACTATGGATGATATTGCTATTACTCACTAATTTACCATTCCAAGCTATACTCTTCTGACATGAAATAGAGTAGAAATAACATTCCTAGTGATGTGAACATATGTCGCTCTTTTTTTTTGCTGTTTTTCTCTGGATGAAAAGGTCATCCAAACTTATCTCTAAAGAACTCTTCCTGATAAGTCAACTGTGAAAATTTGTCACCATTATTTCTGAAAAAAAACCCCTAGCATTGTGCAATAGTTGCCATCATATCTGCAAGTTAATCTTTGATGCTGTTTGAGAGCAATGGAATGCAGTACAGGATGGATCCTACCAATTATATTAAAAAAAAAAGATAAAGTAAGGTTCTTTCTTTCTTCTAGTCAGACTTCTTTTATAGGAAAACTTGTCAGAGAATCCAGCCATTTTTTGTATGTCTCAGATCCCATACCCAGCGCTTTCACAATGCTACAAAACTTCGTTGTAGCACCATTGTAGAGATCCATGCATCTTGAAAGATAAAATTTTTCTGCACAGTCTTCCAAAGTCTTCATAACAACAATTCTGTGAAGAAGGGTACATGCAAGAGTTTTATTTGTTTGCCAATAAATCTTTGGAAGTTGCATCCGGGAAGGAGCTATAAGGATGTAAGATTGCTGAAGAAGGTAG
Source organism: Pomatostomus ruficeps (assembly GCA_013400735.1). Taxonomy (NCBI): domain Eukaryota; kingdom Metazoa; phylum Chordata; class Aves; order Passeriformes; family Timaliidae; genus Pomatostomus; species Pomatostomus ruficeps. The sequence continues at coordinate 3,130 of VYZT01000612.1, forward strand.
CTAAACAAAATTACCATCACTTGAAATACTTGAATTATTGTTGCTCTATCTTTTTATCGTCATTATTATGGTCTAAAAGAAGACTCAAGCTTGCTGACAAAAGTAAACATTAATGGGAAATCTATTTGGATTTCCAGCTTCCTTGAATAAGCTTTGGATTCTGAGTAAAAGTTGTATTTTCTTATATGATTGACATAAAAATGGAATTCCCATTTGTGGAAGAAATTCTTTGTATTGGAGAGTGAAAGAATGCTGAAACAGACAATTTTCTTTTTTCTCCCTAACTTGAATGTTTCAAAATTTTAGCTTAAGTGACTACTTAGGCTTTCCTGAATTAAAATATTTCAAAATTTCACCCTTTGTCTGAACCGCTTCCATATGTTGCAGAAACTGTTCCTCCTGTTCCCCACCATGATTCCTTCTCCTGTATGTCCCTTCTCTGTATATTTATAGTGCCACATGGGAGCTGACATTTCCTTTCTCGTAACCTAGTATACTCATTTAACATCTATCCCATAATAACTCAGGCAGAGGGAGAATTTCTGAACCTTCTCTTTCTGGGTCACACTAACATGGTATTTATTTTAGCAAATTCTACAAAATCTATCTTTTTCTCATCCAGAATTTGTTATTCTTATGTTTGTTGTTGAGAGGATTTTTTATTGTGGATACTTGAACCAGCCAAATCAAACAGACAAGTGAGGAAGAAGTTGCCATATAGTGACAACAAATGTTTTCTTCTCAAAATCAAAACAAAATCTGAGTCCTCTGCCTAAAATCTTACTTTTCCCTTCTCTGTGCCATCTGGTAAAAAATGTTTCATTTTCTTAAGGCTGAAAACACAATCCCATGTCTTGCTTTTTTCTGGGGTTTTTTTGTTTTCTTTTCTTAATGAAACAGAAACTTAAATGAAGAAATCACAGTATGGTATCAGTGTCCTCTGGGGCCTGCTGACAGTTTTGTCAGAACTGTCATTTGAGCTGTTGGAAACTCTTGGCTTTGAAGCTGAAGAACACTCCCTCTGAGCCTCATGTACTACTCAAGTGACGTGCATGTTGTCATCCTAGCATCAGATGTGCTTTGAAGTGAATTTCATTAAGTGACTTGGCATGTGAATCCCAAGTCTAAAGCTTCATTTCATGTTCATTTTCTGACTAAACCATTCACATAAAAAAGCTTTCTAAAAGTACTGCTTTCTCTCTGTAAGAAAGAAACTAAACCCCAAAGTCACATGTGTTTCTCTACTATCTACATGTTGTTTTAGCAACTGTACACATGTTCATGGAAGGCCTAGGATCAGTCACAAAGATCTTTTGCTGTTTTGTGTCAGCATCTCAGCAGAGCTTTCTCATGATGAAATCATGGTGTGGATATACAAAAGGACATGGGACAATAATTGTAGGAGTAACAGCTCAGCCAAGGCTTTGCCTCTTGACCTGGATGGTTTTCCCATCAGCGTTTTGCCAAAGGACACCCATTTGTACAAATAGGAACATTGCAATGACAGAATTAACTTTTTTTTCTTTCTGAATGTTTGTACAGATGATGGTGAATCCCCTGAGAGAGATTGACAAGACAGTAGGACAACTAATGGATGGGCTGAAACAGTTGAAACTACATCGATGTGTCAATGTTATATTTGTTGGTGATCATGGTAAATTTTAAACCACAATATTTATCAGAAAATAAATGCTTAAGCAATGTAGCTGTACATATAATAGGTGACCTAAATCAAAGTTCCATTTAAGATATTTTTGTGCTGATCTTTTTTTCTGGTAGTTTAATTCTCCCAAAAAACATGTTGCTTTGGACTGGCTGCTCAGCTCACTTGTTAATTGTCATGGAGGGGAACTTCCCTTTCATAACAGTGATCTGGATATTTACTTCTTCACTCAGGCCTTTTCAAATCTTGGTATTTCTGATATCACATTCAAGTGTAGCTCTTCTCGCATGTATTGGAGGGCTATAATTTGCCTAGAGTAATCTTCTTGTCAGTTTTTATGGAATGAGAAATTTAACAGCCCTATTCTCCTGTACATAAGGAGAAAAGTGAGACATTAGTTGAGGCATTTCCATGGCAATTAGTGGGTCAAGTTATCCTACTAGAAGAAAAACTGGAATATCTGTAAGACTGTGCCCAGCTTAGCTGGAAAAGTTATCAAAATAATGGAGGAAGGAGGTAAAAAATATTTCATGGTCAGATGTCGTCACCTAAAAGCAGAGATATTATTTGGTAGGTCTTATTCCTTCAAACGTTAGAATAAACCTTGCAATAGAAGAAATAGTAAATATAAGCAAAGATAAAAAGAAAAAGGAAGTTTTATTAAAGAAAAACTTGGGTTTGTGTAACTTTTTTAGTGATGCCACCAAGGTCCTCTTCTTTTGAGATCTTTGTTCCTGACAGTCTCACATGAGCTGCTACATCAGCAATAAAATGGCATATGCCTCCTTTCTGGCTGTGGGTAGAGAAAGGTAAGGGTCAGGAAGGATTTCCAGGGGTGGCAGTTTTGTGCTGAGAACCTCCTGTGGCTGGCAGTACATTCCTCCCCACCACAAATGTCTGCAAGAGAAAATTGTTTATCTGTGGCTGCCTTAGAACAGACCACCAACAGACAATACCTTTTGTGTGCTGTTCCTCGTAAAATCACTTGTTTAAAAAGAAATAATCCCCAAAGTAGTACATTAAACTGGAAACAGACTTTGATTTTTCCATGAGCTTAATTTGGAGTTGAGTCAGTGCAACACATGGTATATGGGATGACTGTTCCTAGGATGCTGAGACTGGTATTTCTCTCGTATAGGCACTCCTAGTTTGAGTTCTACCAGTGTATTATGTTGGAATTAGATGGCTGTAAAGAACAAGATTACTAATCTAAAAGGAAATAATACATAGGGTGTTTGGAGTCTCCTTTTGTATTGCTATTCTGGAAAATGTGTTTATTTTCAGGTTGGATTAATTTTGCATTTTCCTTCTGCAGGGATGGAAGATACAACTTGTGAAAGAACTGAATTTTTAAGCAACTATCTGACTAATGTCGATGATATAATTTTGCTGCCCGGATCTTTAGGGCGAATTCGCCCTAGGTCAAGCAATAACCTAAAGTGTGAGTTAATCTAATTGTTTGTACCTGTTATATCCTGAGAACTAGTCTCTATTCTTTCCTTGAAATGATGCTGTCCAAAGGGTGTAAATTTGCAGTGTGTTGGCAGGAATTTCAGAGGGAATCCCACACCAGCTGATTGCTCCCTTTCTAGTCTTCACAGACCCCACAGTGAAGATTGTCAAGGGGAGGGCTTAAATGTTCTGGGTTAAACACCACTCTTTTATATCAAGGAGGAATGGGAACTCCAAGCCAGTTTCACATGCCAGCTTACGTGTCATTGGGAGTTTATTCATGCGCTTTTCTCCTCTGTCAACAAAAACTGTATTTGGGGGATCTCAGCACTGCACAGCCTGAATATAAAAAAGGTATCTGGTAAATTTTATGAGCTAGTAGGAAAAAAAGTGACTTGTTAATTTTGAATTCAGTAGTTTTATCATACATTTGGCATAGATGAGAAGTCGTGTGGGTGGCTAAACAGATTGGAGATGTTGAAGGATATACGGAAGATTTAGCACATGCAATCAGGGCCAATATTGTCAGCAAAACTTGTTGTTTTGAACCATGCTTTTAGAAGTTTACCCTGACTTAGTGTTTGAGATTAACTGATCTTTGACTAGCTCCCAGGGCTCAGGCAGGAGTCCTCTGGTGAAATTAACTCTGTGATTTCAAAGTTACAGACCAGCTGCCCCCCTCTTTGCCCCCAGGGCAGCAGTACCAGGGCAGGACTTGTGCCAGCACCCTGGCTGCTCTGGTTCAGCATACAAGGGCAAACCTGGCTTTGCCAGCTCATTAAGCTATCATACAAACTGTGTAACTCATAAATAAACCTGTATTTTTTGCACCATATGCTTCCAAGAGTGACAACTTTTGATAGAGGGGGAGATCAGATAGCTGGGATAGCCAAGTTTTCCGTCACAACACTTCAGATATGGTCTAGTTGAGGACAAATTTCATGGGAAGATCAATCTTTGAAGATTAAATACTTCCAGAATAGTAGCAGAAATCATAGAACGTGGTAAAACATTCTTAGATACTGATTTATGTATGCTTTTATTTTATTACAAACTTTTTTTACCTGGGTATTTATACTCGAGGAATATATCATGAGTGTATAAAGATATGTTGAAAATAATGCACATGTTGTTCAAACTTTGTAGATTAGCATGAGACTGAATTCCTACATGCCACAGTCTACTGAGAACAAATTTCACTTATGAAAAGTCTTTTTTTTAAAAGATCTTTCAATCCTTTACTTCCCAAATTGCTGAGAAAAAGAAGTTTTCTTTGGAGGATGAATGGCAATTTCTTTCAAAAAGATCAGCTTGTCTGTCTGACCTCTGAGTCATACCACTGGTTTTCCCACAATAATATTTTCCTCTTGGCCTCTGTCTGCAGCTCCTAGTTTGAATATTTGCAATTGCTTATAAATCAACAGTCTGAACATAGAAAAAAAAAGCATGTTTCTTAACTTTAGAATGGGGGTTTACCTCCTTAATTGTCAAATTACCAGCTTCTTTATTGTTCCATAATACAGTTTCAATACTGCAAACACACCTTTGCAATGCAAAAGCCTGCAGCTTGTGTTTTGAGATTCAACAGAGCCCACTTCAAGCTCAGCAAGATCATACCCTAAGCAAACAAAACAATAGTATTTGAACAAGAGATTTTAATTTCCTAAGATTTTATTTTAGCCATTTTTCCTCTCATGATTGAAAAGTGCTTCCCCCACCCCCCAGAAGAAAATATTATGGACTGTTACTGGGTTTGGGATTTCTGCATTTTGCATGTCCCTTTAATAGCCCAAAGATAAATCTAGAGTATTTTACTGTGGCTTTTCACTTACTCAGCAGTAGCTTATGAAATCGGTCAAATGTTAAAAGTCACCAAAAAATGCCACATATTTATCTTGCTGCTTTTCACAGAGTGCATTTTTGCATTCAAATGTGCTTTTAAAATTTTTCAAGGAAAGTTATTGTGTTTGGGGATAATTTTTATTTTAAAGTAAAACAGCCAAAAGTTTTCAAAGTACGTATTTTCAGAAAACAAAATAAGTATTAAGCTAAGGCTCAGGTCTTAAAACAGTGAGAACACTACCTAAGCAGCTACCTATCACGAAGCCATCACATGGCATGTGCAGAACAACCAGGGGATCAGGCCCATCCAGCATGGGTTTAGGAAAGGCAGGCCCTGCTTGACCAACCTGATTTCCTATGACAAGGTGACCTGCTTCTGTGGATATTCTCTACTTGGACTTCTGTAAAGTCTTTGATATTGTCTCCCACATCATTCTCATGGAGAAACTGGAAGCCTGTGGCTTGGACAGGTGCACACTTCACTGGGTAAAAAACTGTCCGAATGGCCAGGCCCAGAGTGTTCCCCAGGGCTCAGTCTCAGGGCCAGTTCTGTTTAGTATCTTTATTGATGATCTGAATGAGAGGATCAAGGGCACCCTGAATCAGTTTTCACACAACACCAAGCTGGGCATGAGTGTTGATGTGCTGAAGGGTAGGAGAGCTCTGCGGAGGGATCTGGACAGGCTGGATCAATGGCCCAAGGCCACTGGTGTGAGGTTCAACAAGGCCAAGTGCTGGGTCCTGCACTTGGGTCACAACAACCCCTGCTGTGCTACAGGCTGGGGAACAGTGTCTGGAAAGCTGCCCTTGGAAAAGGACCTGGGGGTGCTGGTCAACAGAGACTGAACATGAGCCAGGGTGTGCCCAGGTGGCCAAGAAGGTCAATGGCCTCCTGGCCTGGATCAGAAACGTGTGGCCAGCAGGACCAGGGCAGAGATTGTCTCTCTGTATTTGGCACTGGTGAGGCTGTGCCTAAAATCTTGGGTTCGTGTTTGGGCTCCTCGCTCAAAAAGGACATTGAGGGTGTGGGGTTTGCCCAGAGAAGGGCAATAGAGCTGCTGAAGGGTCTGGAGCACGAGTCAGATGAGGAGCAGCTGAGGAAGTGGGGGGTGTTTAGCCTGGAGAAAAGGAGGCTCAGGGGAGACCTTATCACTCTCTACAATGCCCTGAAAGGAGGCTGTAGCAAAGTGAGGGTCTGTCTCTTCTCCCAGGTAACAAGTGTCAGGACAAGAGGAAATGGCCTCAGGTTGCATGAAGGGAAGTTCAAATTGGATATTATGAAAAATTTCTTTATGAGAAGAGTGGTCAAGCACTGGAACAGGCCACCCAGGGAAGTGGTGGAGCCACCATCCCTGGAGGTGTTTAAAAGATGGGGCACTTGTAGACATGGTTTAGTGATAGACTTGGCAGTGCTAGATTAGTGGTTGGACATGATCTTAAAGGTCTTTTCCAACCCAAATGATTCTGTGATTCTATGATATATACAAAGCACTTCTAGTAAAGATCAGGGAAGCATTAGGAAGTACACTTATGTAAACCTTGTGTTTTCTTTTTCCAGTTTTTAATCTTTTCTATTTTTTTTTTTACCTTTGCTTAACAGATGACCCTAAAGTGATTGTTGCCAACCTGACAGTAAGTATTTAGGACTGGGACGTATCTCTCTGTACTTCACTGTTCTCTTCTTGATTTGTAGCATTATTCAGCTTTCTTTTCTCACTCTTTAGGCAGGAAAATCAACCAACCATTATTACAAAGTAGGAATGTTAAATGGTGCCCTTCATGAGCACAGATTAATGTTTGTCATGTTTTCAGCTGTTTGCAGCTCTAGTAGCTTTTGTAACTGTTTTGGGCAGTGCAGAGACAGTATCTCCTGGACTGTCTTTACTCCATGAATTGAGTCTATTTATTCATTGCTTCAGAATTGGAAAATAATCTTTTAGGGTAAACATTTTACTAGCACTTTGAAGATTCTGAAAAAGTGCATTTAATAACCTTCAACTCTAACTTTGCCTTTAATGGAAGAAAAGTGTTCAAAATTAAAAAAACCAAAACAAAACTCGCCAAATTTTGTAACCAGATGGCTTTAAATATATCAGCAGATGAGGTATATTTTTGAGCATTCAGGTTTCCTCTGGAACTTAAGCTTTAGTCCAGTTAGAAAAAAATTCTTCATCTGTGAGTTAAGTACGTGTGATGTTTTGGTTGATGGTTTCATAAAGACTATCATGAGAACGAAACTTTCCAAATATATCTTTGAATGGCTCCCTGGGCCTTGGCTGCATGTAAATACTGCACAGAAATGACTGGGCTACATATGTTAGATGTACACTTTGTTTTCCAGACACCCTCAGTGATGACCTTAACAGCTTGATTTCTGTAGGCAAAGGTTTTATGTGCATCTTAAGCTAACTAACAGCTTGCTATTTGTACCCATTTATTTTTCAGTGTAGAAAGCCTGACCAGCACTTCAAGCCTTACTTGAAACACCACCTGCCTAAACGCTTGCACTATGCTTACAACCGAAGAATTGAGGATGTCCATTTACTGGTGGATCGCAAATGGCATGTGGCAAGGTAAACCCTTGCTTGTGCTTCATTTCCAGTCTTTTCTTCTGAGGAAATGGGACACTTGGGATTGCCCTGTTTGTTAGTATCCTGCTCCTCTACCCTGTGAGCAAGAGGAGTTTTGAAGTCTGGGTGAGGTTCAATCACATTTGATGCATGAAGATGTGCTTTAGAACACAAAATACTTTAAAGTGTGGAAAAATCAGTTGCTGGCTAGAAGGGAGAAACCCAGACTGATTTGCTCAAGCAGCTTTGTGGTTTTTGACTTACTAGCTCAAATGTAGAAGCTGCTAAGCCTTTCTAATGAGGTGCAAGCTTACTCTGACTGGACAGTGGGGAATATAGGAGGAAGTGGCAAGCTTATAAGGTGAGGGGATGTTAGGGAACAAGAGTCTGAGTGGATGCAATGGGTGAATGGAAAGAAAACTGAGATATTGGCAGAGCAGGTAAATGTCTGAGAATATGTGGAAGGCTATGACAGGGTAGCCATCAAAGTGCTGTGCTGGCAGCGTATTGTGCTTCAAAACAAATGCACAGAAAGCCAGGATGCTTTAGCTCAGGCAAAACTCTGGTTTGGGTTGCTCTTACCCATATGACTGAATTTTTGGTTATAGAATATAGGCAGTGTTTGTTAACTAAAAACTGAATGAGGAAAACGAGTTGGCACATACATGTATAGGGTGAACAGGAGAGGAGTAGCCTTTTTTTATGGATTGTGCACGCCATTCCATTGGAATATACTTGGTCATGTGTTGTGTATTACAGTATGACAATGGTAGGGTCTTTATGCATGAATCTGTTTCTTGGAAGATGAGACAGCTTTTGGCTCATGGTAGCCTGTTATGAGCTTTAAATTATGGTAGGCTTTTTTGCCCATATAGCTGCCAGGCAAACACACAGTGTGTTGTAAGTGCCTTTTGACATCTGTGCTTATCTTTACATGAATTATGCAAGGATCACTCTGCTGAAGCAGTGAATGAGAAGCCCCATTTTCTTTCTTGCATAACTCCACTGGCTGCTGGCAGGCTGCCCTGTGGCTGGGGTTATTTATATTTCAAAGAATCACACTCTGAATTTTAGGCCTATAAAAGCTTTAGTTTTAAGAATTGTACTAGAACAGATGGGAATGCCCAGGTTTATTTACATTTAGTAATCTCTTATTAATTACATCAGTCTTTCTTTGGCTTATTTATTAATTTTCAGAGATCTCATTCACCAGTAATTCATTCATTAGTGTAATTGTAATTGGTAGTTACAGGAAAATGGTGGTTACAGCCCTGATTGCTGTAACTCTAGTAATTTATAAGGCCAGAATCAAACTTTGAGCATTATTTTATTGCAGATGAAGAAATTAACTTGTAGGATAATGTGATCCTCTGCATGTATTGCCTGCACATGGCCCTATAAAACTATATAGAAGTACTCTGAAATAAGCTGTGATGATAATTCCTACCACACAATACTTATTTTTCCACATATTTTGCACAAAAACTCATCTCAATAACAGGCTGATAATTAGCATTCCTATGGTACAGCACTTACTATTCCAGCTATTTGTCTTCATGAAAACCTGTCTTTTTCAGTTTGGTTTCTGCTCCCCATTTTTGTTTATTGGGCTGAAGGCAAACAGGTGAAAGCACTTTACAGCACTGTATGACATTTGCAGCATTGTAACATCACAAAAGTGCATTCTGAGCAGCCTTTGTTGGCCTTTTGAGGATTGGAAGAGTATGGTCCAACACCTCCAGTCTGCAGGAGACTGTGATATGAGAAAGTCTGAGAAAATAATAGATACTAAGGTTTTCATCAATAATAAGAGTTGTTTCTCAGAATGGGAATAGAGGAAGAAACCTTGGGAATGCTGTATAAGCCTGCAGTCCCTACAACTGCTACTCAAGAAAGATAAAAAACGCCTTGCCCTGTAACCTTATCCTTCCTGCCCCCAAAGGATATTGTCAGGTCAGCCACCTTTGAGGAAATTTTCTAATACTTTTTCAATTTAGGAAAGCTGTGGACGTTTACAAGAAACCAACAGGAAAATGTTTCTTTCATGGAGACCATGGCTATGACAACAAGATAAACAGCATGCAGGTATGAGCAATGTCTGGAAGGGTCATTGAAGGCAGAAGAATTTGAAGGTCACTTAAATGTAAATATTCAGTGAAAACCCCCTACATTTTAATGCTCTTCTTTCATATTCATCTTCCTTTTTTTTTTTTTTTCCAAGACTGTTTTTATAGGTTATGGCCCTACCTTCAAGTACAAGACCAAAGTGCCTCCTTTTGAAAACATTGAACTTTACAACGTCATGTGTGGTAAGCTGCCTGCTTGAGAAATTGCAAAAGAAGCAACTTATTTTAAGAGAGATTCACTTAGGCACCCATGAGCTCACACCCTGACTTCATCCCAGTGGTTTTTTCCTAATCCCCCTTTCCCAAGCACTTGCCAGGAGGGCTGAAGGCACTTCTCAGGGCTCTCAGTTTGCTCTGGAGCTGGCCAGTAAAGGGGTTACTATATTTTTCATGTGTGCAGCTTGACAGAGACCCTACAATGTGTGGTGTCCACTTCTCAGCAGTCTAGGAAGGAGGTTTCTGTTCAGAGACTGCTTCTGCACCTGCATGTCTCATGCAGCAGCTCAGGTTGATCACTTAGTTTTCTATGGCATTTCCTGGTATGATTATGTTTCCTGAATTTGTACTGAAGCCATGAAGAAGAATCTGATGATGTATACAGATACTCATTAAGACTAAGACTTTAGTACTGATTTTCTAGAGCAATGAAACTTTCGAGGTGTACTTCACAATAAAACTGTAAAGTGTTTCAAAGATGTAATTCACTTCTTTTTTTTTCCCCCAAACATGTAATACCTAGGGGTGGTTAGCCCTTATTTATAAATCACTGTGTTACAGATGTTTGGTGTGAGGTCAGCACATTGATCGTAGGTTTGCACTGGAAGCTGAAGGAGTAGTTATAATAAAACTTTGTCCAGTTTTAAACTTTTACAGTGTCTTGATGTAAATTAACATTTTGTCGTAAAGGCAAAGATACTACTCATGTGGCATTTGCAATTTTAGGATTTGGACAAAAGATAAGTGTTTTTATTACATTAAAAGCTTTCATTAACATGCTGTGGGTGTAAACAGCATTACTAATAAAAGTCTTGGTTAATAGAGTTGCTGCTGAATACATGTTTGGAGTCTAACCACCATTCATTTTTCCTTGGTGGTTTCATAGATCTGCTTGGATTAAAGCCTGCTCCCAATAATGGCACCCACGGAAGTTTAAATCACCTGCTGAGAGCCAATGTTTATAAACCAACTGTGCCAGATGAAGTTGCTAAACCACTGTATCCTGTAGCTCTACCTTCTGCATCAGATTTTGATATAGGATGCACATGTGATGATAAGGTAGGTGTTTAGGATCTGTGGAAGCCAGATCCAGCCACTATTAGCAGTAGTTTTTAGTGAAGTTGTAGCCATTTTATTTGTTTTGAGAGAGTTTGATCTGTAAGAATCAACAGACTTCCTGTGAAGTCTTAGTGCCGTCTTGGAACAATTATGGCTTTTTGTAAAAGAGGAGACAAGAAAATCATCAGTATCTTATAGCACTAGTTTCATTTTGCTAGATGTCTAGTAAAACGAGATGTCAGAGTGTTCCAGTGCTCCTAATCTTGTTCCTTTTATTTCTGTTCTTGAGAAGAACAAGTTGGATGAACTCAACAAGCGCTTTCATGTCAAGGGAACAGAAGGTAAGAGCCTGGTGCCTCAGTTAATGAAAGCTGATTTCAATTTCTTTTGTAAATTACTTTTCTTCCTTAATACCAGAGCAGCTCCTGGTGTGGTTTAGTTAATGTGTAGTAAACTGTCTTTTCGAGTTCACTGCCAAAGTAGCCCACAGACATACATGAGACAGGTGGGCAAGATTAAGTTCTGCTCACATGAGGAAGTGCACACTACCTTCTGCTGAACTGAGATTGAAGTATTGTTCAAAGTGCTGTGAGTTTTAACTCTTCCATTCCATCAACTTTAGAAGTTTTGAGATGAGATGTGAAGGCAAAAACATAAGGAAAAGAGAGAGTCATTGAAGGCAGTGGTACTTTGTTCAACCACAGGCTGTTAATGGGGAAAAACCAGATTGTATTTGCATGCTGTGTCATCCAGGCTTAGGTTTCACCTAGAAATGATGCTACAGCTGCTTTGACAATCCCTGAGTAGGTCTTAATGCTTGGCTTTTAGGATGCAGGTTACATAGTGAAACAAGTGCCCTACTAGTTTAGGCTGCTCAGCACAGTTCTGTTCCTCTTCAGTGTTCAAGTCAATGTTATTCCCAGGAGAAAGCGTTCCCAGCTCTCCTGGACACTAGTTCCTGCTGTGTGCCAGCGCTGGCTTGTGTGACTGCACTCTCAGCTGCTTCAGGGCCGTGGTCCAGGTTCAAGTGGAGCAATAGGAGCAGAGGAGAAGGGATGGGAACTGCTTTTCTGAGCAGCACTATTGACTGAAAGGCGAACCAAAGCAGAGTTTTCCTTCTCACAGTGGTGATCGACTTCAGCATAACAATTCACAGCATTTCCCTTACCATAACAATTGTCCAAATTAACAAATTCTGAAGCTTTGAGTTTAGACATGCAGTTTTGAGGTACCTCAAATCACATTGTTCAGATGATTAAGGAGATTTGTTTTAATTCCCTTATGAAGGTATTTTCAGTTCCTCTGTTGTGAATGGGCAATGCAGCCTATCCTTTAGTTTCTAAAGGTGATGTTATTCCTCCTCTTTGTCAGTTAAATTGCCTTTCTGCAGCTTTCATCTTGCTAAATTGATTTTCCCAATTAATGAAGAGCTACTCCTCACTATGGCACTTTCTGGCACCAGGAAAAAACACCCTCACTGTTCAAGTTCAAATCTCAACATCTTTATTTTGGTTTATAGTTTTCATTCCTCATTGTAGTAATATAAAAATAGTACTTTTGGTGTATTTTAAGATGCAAGCATTTAAACCAATTGCACTTGCTCATTTGTCAATTCTCTGTTAAGTGGCATGATGTGTCCTTATTTAAACAAGCAGTTCTGCTGCATGCAAATTTTGTTTTACCTCATGACAAGCTGTAGCACTTGTTTACAGATCTTCCTGTGTTTATTTAATTCCCTTCTCCCACACAGTGCACCATGTTGTTATTCCCAGGCAGAAGAAAAAGATGACTTCAGCTTCTCTTGTATAAAGCAAGTTTATCATCTTTGTCCTTAGATTAGGCTTTTCCTACTTTTTTTCTTGCGCCTTATAAAAACATCCTCTGTTTGTACTCAAGCACTAATAAAACATGCCTTTTTCTTTCAGGTTAAATGCCTGTCTGGGAACTGTGTTAGGCCACTTTCCTTGTTCCTATGTTTTAATTTCCAAAAGCAAGCCAAGTGTATTTGCCAAAAGGTTATCAAATTCAATGAACTCTACAGAGCAATGCAAGATTATCCAGGAAATTAATTTTTCTTCTATCTCTTTCAATGTTTTTGTCTTTTTATAAGCAAGCTTGTCAGAATTATCTAAGGACATTTAACCATAATATATCGCCAAGACAGAGGAAGGGCAGTTTTTACAGAGCTGGAGGTGTCTTTTTGTAGCCAAAGTTAGGAAAAGGCTTTTTTCTTAGTTTGTTTCTTTGATATTACTGACAAAAAATAGCACATCAGTCTTCAGAACAAGTCTGTATCAGCCAAGTGGGAAAAAACTACTTTTTTAGTGTGTGACCACTTTTGCCTCCCTTTTGAGAGGGTCTTTGCAGAAAACATAGGAAGGAGAGAAAGTCCAGAGAAGAGTGGCAGGACTGATTTAAAGCTATGAAAAAAAAGTGCTTATCACCTCTTGTGAGTGAAATGTGGACACAAACATCGTTGAAGAGTCTCATGTGTTTGGAAAAACACCCTGTCTCCATGCTGTGACACAAACAAGCATTCAAGTGTAGAAGGGACTTTTAATCCCAAAGGGTGTTGTGAGCCTGGAATGGGGATCCCAGCCAGAGCAGTTGAAGAGCTGTTTCTCTCTCTGTCCAAAGATTTCCTTAGTAGTTATTTGGGGTCAGTATCCCATTAATGATCACTGAAAAATCAGCATGTGACAAAAAAGCCAACCCTGGGGGTTTTTTCATCCTTAAGATTTTCAGTAATAAATGTAAATATAATTTCTTTTGATCTTTAGAGAAACATCTTTTATATGGACGCCCTGCAGTACTGTACCGCACAAAATACAATATCTTGCATCACCACGACTTTGAAAGTGGCTACAGTGAAACATTCCTGATGCCTCTCTGGACATCCTACACTATTTCCAAACAGGTTAGTGCTGTCTCTACTCTTGAAATGTGCTTAAAAAAAATCCTAGGGAAATTTCTTTGTTATCTGTGTTCTTGAAGTCCTAAAATTTCCCTTCTCTAGGGAGTCTTTCCCACCAGAAGTTGTCAAGTACACCTGCAAACAATGCCCAAATGCTTTTATTTCCTTCTTGGGAGAAGAATTTTCAGGTGGAAGGGTTGTATATGTCTTCTCCTGTTTTAATTTTATTTTTAAGTTTTGTTCAGTGGGGGTTTGTTTTATTATGAGAGACTTTCGAATTTTCTCCCATGGGAATTTCTGCTCCCTGAAGAAGGGGCTGTGCCGCAATGCAGGAGCAGGATTTGGTTGTACAGCCAAGTGGTTTATTTTACTGCACACAAGGCTTTCTGTGTAGTCTGTCAACTGTATGACATAGTTTCCTATTGTCTGTAAAAGCTGAAATTACATTTTTTGGTTGTCTCCCTGTTCCTCAATGCAGGCAGAGGTATCAGGTGTTCCAGAGCACCTGGCCAGCTGTGTGAGGCCTGACCTCCGCATTTCTCCAGGCAACAGCCAGAGCTGCGCTGCCTACAGAGGCGACAAGCAGCTCTCCTATGGATTCCTCTTCCCTCCTCGTAAGTTTAGATAGCTTTTTAGTACCTAGGGATTTTGCAATTTTCTTGTTTTGTTAGGGAAAACCTTAGGTATGAACATACTCCAGGCAATCCCCACCAGATATAAACAGACTAATTTTGAATTCAAACACCAGTAAGATAAACATACTTTAAATTTATGAATCCAAATTAGACTCTTGCATACTGTAAAAGGTTCTACCATCCTGTAGAAATAGTGATAGTAGAAAACTTGTGTAAACAAGTGTCCTCAATTCTCCTGATGCAGTTGCTTTGCTTCAGAATTGGAACAATGCTCTTCTGGGCTTAGTAAATCTTGAAGGGGCAAAACTGTCTCATAGTTGTGAACTTCATTTCTCTGCCTTCCTCACGCAGTGACTGAAATATTTTGTGGTGGATTTCTGAAATGGAATTACTGGTGCAGAGGCTTGCTCAGAACTAGAAGATAATCCCACACTCCTCACAAGAAATTGTTGGCCTCTTTTGTAAAAGCCTGCAGATTGGGTCTCTGCCTTTTGAGACAGCAAAAATAGATGAGCTAGATGAAAATATTTTGAAATGATTGACAGTTGAAGCAAAGATAAAATCCTTCCTTTCCATATTCAGCTGTCAAATTAAAGAAAGTTTTGTGTATGTTGAGCACTTCTGAATATAGCATTCAGATTGCTGTTTAGATTACAGTATTCCCTTTGGTTAATCTCTGAAGCCATTTTCAAAACGTTGTCATATTATTTGCAATTCTTATATTTCATCTTAATATTTTTCTGTTTCACTGTTTTCAGAATTAAGTTCCTCTGCAGAAGCAAAATATGATGCTTTTCTAATAACAAATATGATTCCAATGTATCCTGCCTTCAAAAGTAAGTGCTCTTTCTATGACTATCTCTTTACCAACAAGCTGTTTTCTTTTTACTGTGTGTTGGATTATGGAATGAAGTGATGAGACAAGTTTAGAACATGAAATTCAGTTACCAGTAGCCAGCAGATAACATCCGTGGGCACCTGTATAAGTGCTAGGTATGGGCAGGCAAAATACCACAAGAAAGGCTTAAGTTTTAAGAAAGGTTTCTTTTTCTTGGTGCTGAACCAAGGTAAGGGCACAGACATGCTGTAGGTCAGCAGTTGTGCTTTATGCCACAGTAATTAACTTTCTATAAGACCATTCAGATTGTCTTGTCTGTAGCCCAAGCTACTGCAGAACATACTTAGGCAAGAGCTGGAGCCTGAGAGCATGCACAAACCTGGGAGTGTGCCCTTGGCATTTTGTAGTTCAGGAACAAGTGATTAGATTTGATTTTTCTCTCCATGCCCTTAGAGGGAGACTGAATATATGTATTATCTATAAAGAAAAAAGAAGAGAAAACCAATTTATGGAAAATGAGGGATGATTTAAACCTGTCTGAAACTTTCAGTGCTGCAGGGCTATATTATTAACATTTCTGTTGTCTGCACATGCCTTTTCTCTCTAGTCTTGCCACGAGGTAGGAAAACCATAAGGTTATTCTGGTGGCATTTTTGGCTTGGCAGGGATTGACAAGCCTTGGAAGAATCTCAAGAGCCTGTTCTTGTGAGATTTCCAATTCAGATTTTAGGCCAGAGAGGTTTGGATAAACATCAAAGCCTATGGGAGCCTTTTTCTTTTTAACCAGAAAAGAGTGTTTTTAACTGAAAAACCTCTGTGTAGGACCAAGTGTGATGTTTGCTGGAAATTTGAGCAAAAGTACTTGACTGATTACAGAGTGAAAAATTATTGGGGATTTCCCACTCTTGATTCACTTCATAAAAGTGCACTTTATGCTAATGTTAATCTAAGTATTTGGCTGAAATGCTAATCACAGGAGAACAACCCACCTCTAGCAGCTCATTTTGTCTAGTGGCGTTTTTCTTCATCACAAGTGGGTGAAGGATTCCTTGCAAAAAAATTCTGTTACTAATGTCGTTCCTGGGGAATTACAAACCACTCCATATGTGCAGGCTGCAGTACTGAGAGCCAGGTATAAGCTCCTTATATGGATCTTTTTCCATAACAGATTAAATAGGAGACGGCAGTTTCATGCTGTGCGGGCTTTGGTGGTAGGGCTGGCTGCAGAGGGCCCCTCGTCTGCTTGGTTTTTATAATTCACTGTCCCATCCCATCCCCACAGGCAGTAATTCTGTGTCCATCTTTTTCATAGTGAGACTGGCTTAAGCAGCTCCTGCTCTGCAGGAGCTACAAAAATGATGCCCTTGGGCTGGCACCACATTGCCCTGGCATTGCTCTGTAAGTGACTGCAGTGGGAAGTGGAGTGGGGATCTGATTTAGATACAAAACTCAAGACAGTGGGGAGAGAGGGAATCTTCCATTTTGGACTGTTTTTATTGTTAAGGCACATGCACTGGAGGAGTGAGCAGCTGGAGTGGGATTGCAAAGTGATTACGCTGAGGTTCTTGTTGGACCACTGCTGGTGGGGGCCCTGGGCATCAGCCTCAGCTGGGACTGCATGTGGCACTGAGCAGCCTTAGGACAATGTGTACAAGGGAGCTTTCTGAGGCTGGCATTGCCACCAGCTCCAGGGAACCATGGACTTAATGGTCTGAGCTGGCAAGACAAGAGTTAAACTCTCACAAGTCTGAGAAGTTTTGTTTATACACACTTCTGTTGGTTAAAATGAACAGGAAAAAAGGAACTAAAAGAATGGTGTAACTGGAGATTCTATTGTGATTCCCATCTCTGCAAAAATCTTAACTTGTTAAGGTTGAGGAGGACATGGTGGGAGAAAGTGTCATGCTCTTCCCATAGGTTGCTGTAATGACATGACTTTGGTCATCCTTGATGGCACCTTGTTTAAAAGTTAAACATTTTGTATCAAAGGAGAATTTAACTGAATGAATATGACCTTTGTATTTCCCTTTCTTTCAAAATGTTTGGTTTTAGCTTTTAATCATGGTGCTGTATCCTTTTTAAAATTAATAAAAAACCCCAAAACACAACCCCACCCCACCACAGTTCCCTGTAAGCAGATAAAAAAGACAAAGGCAGTGTTTACAGGGATATCAAAAATGTGCGAATAGCTGTTTCTAGAGCTTGGTGAAGGAACAGCAGAATCTCTGTGCAAGGCCTGTGGCAATGCCAGCCTGGGAGTGGTACTGTGCATTTTCTTTATCACTGGTTGGGGAAAAAAAAAGAACAGAGAACAAAGAAGTCTGAATAGGCTTTATTGACAAAACTGAATGAAGCTGCAGTAACTCTGTAATGCTTAGTTTTTGATTTCCCCTACTGTAATATGAATAATATCCACTGGATTTTTATCTTCAGGAAGGAAAAACTGTTTATAATCTTGACATATTTTGACTTATCCAAATCTTGGTGTGTTGTGGGGTTTTTGTTTAGTTGGGGTTTTTCTGTTTGTTTTGGATTTTGGTTTTTTTATTACTTTTGGTTGATTGGTTGGTTTGGTTTGTTTTTTCCCCCACAGAGGTATGGAATTATTTCCAAAGGGTTTTGGTGAAGAGATATGCCACTGAACGAAATGGAGTCAATGTTATAAGTGGACCGATCTTTGACTATGACTATGATGGTTTGCATGACACACCTGACAAAATAAAACAGTAAGTTTGTCTTTAAATTGGTTTGCTGTTGCTTCTCTTAATGATGACTTTATCTTAAACAATTAATTACCTGCCCATTCTTTGATTTTTTGGGAGGAGACATAATTTTTTAGCTCTTTCTAAAGTTAATGGGACTGAATGCCCATGTAGGTAGGACAGTCATAAAACTAAGGAAATGGCAATTCAGCAGTTAACTGTTCACCTTGACTTTGAACTATTCATGCTGACTGTGTTCATCCTTGAGATGAAGCTGAATTAGGTTCCACATAGTTTATTGTCTCTAAAATTCTCCAGAACTTGAGAGCAGTGCTATTGAATTACACGCTCAAGTCTTTTGTTAATTCAGTAATGCATTCTCTCTATGTCTCTGAACTGAGGAAGCCTTTCAGCACTGAATGAGGTATTTCTGTAGCACCATGGGAGCTAATTGGATGCTCACTTTCAGGAATCAAACACTTCTCAACAATGTATGTGTCCTCACATGTAGGAGAGGAGAGACCATGTTGTTTGTGTAACCTTATTCCAAACAAGTTCATCCTTTGTGGATAAATATTTGCTTTATTCCCCCAGGTTTGTGGAAGGCAGTGCAATCCCTGTTCCAACTCATTACTATGCCATCATAACCAGCTGCTTAGATTTCACCCAGCCAGCCGACAAGTGTGATGGACCACTCTCTGTTCTCTCATACATCCTTCCCCACCGGCCTGACAATGATGAGAGCTGCAATGTAAGTTCTCTTGCACTACTGCAGCCCTGTGGTAAACATGTCCCTGGGACACGTAAAAACCCATTACTATAAGAAGCAAGTGCTCATTGATGTCTTGAAAGGAAAGCACAGGGTAGTGTCTCTGCTAAGTGTCATTTGCTCATCAGGCAAAAGCAAACCTCCATGATATCAGCAAAATATGGAACTATTACTGCACCTAAAATTGTGTAGAAGAACTGACATACAGTAGGTTAGCAGTATTGTTTATTGCCTGCAGCATTCTACATTTTGTCAGTGCCACTTCAGAGCAGACTGGGGGGAGGCTCTATGTGTAGACATACTGTGCTGGCAGCCAGCCTGATGTTTTTACGGAGGTCAGTTTCCATACGCAGGTACAATGCAAATCTGTCTGCTACAACAGTCTGGGTGCATCAGTCAGCATGATTACATCCAACCCACACAGTATTGAAAGTATATGCTATAACCTGCCAAGGGTAGAATGGCAATTCTTGCAGTTTCCAGAACACCTTGATGCAAGGGAAACGTTTTGGTTCTTATTACAGAGATGGCCAAACACCCTCCTGGTTTCTTTCGTATCTTCCTTTAGGATGCAAGATCCTCTACTCTAAGACTCTTAATGAAGGCTTTGGTCTGGTCAGCACTGCAGAAAGTGACATGCACACTTGGCAACTGATTGTGTGGCAGGAGGGCGCTGGGTCCCACACTGGCTGCAGCGTTCTGGAAGAACAGCAGAGCTCCCAGGCAGCTGTATTTAGACTTTATTTAGACTTGTCCTTCCGCCTGAACTTGTTCTCCCATTACACAGCTGTGTGGATTCCTGCACACAGACACTTCACTATAGGCTGCCAGGAGACTGTTTCCTGAATGAACGCATTAATGTTATGAATTTTGTATTGGCAAAAACTTAAGACTCCTGTTCCAGCTACAGGCAGAAATAGTCATTCCAACTCTGTACACAATTCACCTGGAACACTGTTTCTTTCTCACTCATCAAACAACCGTTTCCTGAATGAACGCTTTAATGTTGTAAATTTTGTATTGGCAAAAACCATTAGGATTCCTATTTCAGCTACAGGCAGAAATAGTCATTCCAGCTCTGAACACAATTCACCTTGAACACTGTTTCTTTTTCATTCATCAAACATTGCCTGCTTTCAGGCCCACTTTTTAAACCCATGCTTTTGGAGCAGTATCCCTCTCTCTCAAGCAGGTCTGGCTTTCCCCTGTTTAGATTCTCAAATGTTTTGTGCAGAGATGTCTTCCACCACAAGTCTCAGAAAGTCACACATATATTGCATTGTGGTTTTTCCCTGGACTGCTTTTCTCTGAATCAAGATCCAGTTAGTGATCTGGAAATTACTACTTTGGCAGTTATTAGTGTCTCTGCCCTTGTAACTCTGCCCAAAAGTAATTTTATGACAAAGTAATTTATTTTTTCCTCCTCATATTGTGTGTCATAATCCTCTTAAACTACTGAAATCTATTTTATTAGCTCCTTACTATAATGGCCTCTCTTAGTCTTAGATTTCTTACATGTCCAACCAGGCTTCTTTTCTCTGTAGCTCATGCTACATATGGTGTATGTATTTAAAGTCTGAGAGAAACTTCAGTGCTTCTGCAAGGTCATTAGCAGATATTGGTCCATGCCTTTTATATAGCAAAGAACCACTCAAAATATATTTCAATGTTGCTCTTGAATGAAAATACAGTTAGGCAAATTTTTGCCTTTGAAATCCAGCATCAGTCTTACTTTTGCACATGGTGTTCCATCTTGTTCAAAGAAGTGATTGCATAAAACCTCACCATACTTCATGGATGAAATGCGTGGGATAATATAGGAATTTTGCCTTAACCTCTCCACAGTTTTCTTTTAAGATTTGAAGAAATATTAGCTTTCCCTCTGCTCTGCTCTGCTCTAGCTGTACACACATTCTCTCTCTTCACACAGCCGTTGAAGAACACCACTACTCTTCTCATCTGAATTTGTTCCTTTTCTAAACTGTGTTTATTCACAGTGAGGTTATGCCCATTTATTCTTGTGTCAACATTTTTCTATGTCTTAAATAGCCCTTCTTTGGGATTTACCCTAGAGATGACTTATGATGATTCTCAAGGCATATATTTCTCTCTATTAATGGAAGACCCAGGATCTTTTCTGCTCTTGTAAGAGAGGATGAGCCTGTTGGTAGGCTTCCTGTGCATCTCATCCAGTCTTATCTCTTCTTTCCCCTGGACCATGAATGAGATTAAGTACTGCAGCTCAGATCTCAAAATGAAAATGGTTTTCTTTCCACTGGACCCAACTTCTGTGATACTATCTATAATTTGCTTTTTCCATAGCAATGTTAGAATAGTGGCTCACATTTGTGCACAACTGTTACACTCGGGTCCTTCTCTTCTGTGTGTCAATTTGGATAACCCAATTTCATGCTATACTGGGGGCTCCTGCAGCTGCATCCTCCACTGTGCTATTCCAGTCTTCCTCTGCATTGACAGGAGTCCCCCGTTGTTGGGGCTTTTTGCTAGCAACTAATGACCTTGGCACAAGAAGCATGTGTGAAAACATTAAAAAATCCTTTCCAAGACCGAAGTTGAAGGAACCCTAGAAACTACTAGAAACTTCTTCCAGGTCACTATTTTCCCTTTCAGCAAAATATCTAAATTCCTTTTCATAAGTGAGTTCCTCATCCACCTGTCTACATGCATTATGTTCAGCTTTTCATTTAATATTCAAAGAGATTCTTGTACAGAATATCTGGTATTTTTTCCACTGGATTTTTGGTTAGCTTCCTAATTGATCACTTGTTTCTATTTATCTCCATGTTTTCAATTGTTATTTTTTCCTTCTAAAACTCTCCATATTATTGAGGTGAGACTAAGCACTACAGTTGGAGACAACTGTCATTTTAAATGTATAGATTTATTCATTCATTTTTATGTGGTAATACAATACTGTGTTAGTCGACTACTGTATTTAAAATCCTTGCTGTTGGACCTGATGCTTCATGGGCCTGTTGTGGACTGGAAAAAAAAAAAGTAGATCAGTTGACTGATTTTCTAGAGTCATGCAAATGCTGTCTTGCTGGACTAGGTTTAAACAAGCCTCACTGTCCTGTGATTTATTTGTGTTGCAGATCTGTTGCAAACTGCTTGAGTTCAAGAAAAGTGAGCTTTGTAGCTTGCTCATAACTTCCTTTTGAGCCCTGCAGATTTCCTTCTCAGAAGAAAGGCTTGAAGAAAACCAAAATGTCACAGTGGCTGCATTTGTACTAACAACCCTGTTGAGTTTGCAGACTCCTGATTGCCAGGCTGAAGGCTGAGCAGGGGAGTTTCCTGTGGCCGCGCACCTGCCAGGTGGCATTCCTGGAGCATGGCACTTCAGGGAAAGGGGAGTGAGCAGGACACTCTCTTACACCCTCCTCTTACCTCTTAATTTGCATCTTTATTTTCTTGGTCTAGACCTGTTTTTGGTCCTCAGGTTGTTAGTGGCAAGTTGTTAGTTAGAGAGGAAAGCTGGTTTGGGGCTGAGAGCTTTGAACCAAACAGGTGCTGACTGGGTCACGGCCGTTTGCTTTAGAGCAGCCAGCTGTGATCTGTCTGGGACTTGGTGTCCTCTCTGTGCAAACGATCATGCTCACCCTCGCAGCTTTTGTCGGGTGACCCACTTTCCGGGCTGTGGCACAGCTACTGCACTGGATAGGCTCTGGCATTGCTGGAGCTTAGTCTTGATCTGTGAGAGGATCACTTGATAGGAGGACCTTGCTGAGATAGTCAGGAACAGGCCCAGAAATAGATTTTTATCAGCAAGATTTCCAAGTCACATACATGAAGTCTAAATACCCGAGATACAACCCTCCATTCCTAACTTGCTTCCCTAGCAGTGGTGTAGATGTACCAGCCAGAGGGGCCAAAGGGGAAAAGTCCTGTTTGCTTTGTCCTTTTCCCACGTCTGCTCCCCATTGTGCAGGCCCCAGGCGTCGGTGGCACATGTTGCTGGGCTGGTTAAGGCACACAAACAGCCAGTCACTGCAGTGTTTTGCAGGGCAGATTTTCCGATGTGTTCGTGAGTTACCTTTGTTTATGAATGACTCCAACATGTGCTGGTGCTGGCACAAGGCATGAGGCAGCAGCTATCCCCTAAGAGAATATAACCTGACCCCAATCACTCTGGCAGCATAACCTTCCTGAGTGTTTTGTTTGGTTTTTTTTGTATCAGGAAATGCTTGGTGAAATTAGTTTTCTATCAGTGCATAATATGTATGTTCCAATAACAAGCGTTTTTAGGTACATATATGAACCATTGTCCCAACTGTGTAGTGAATTGTAAAGGTCTCCTAAAAGTAAAGTGGAAAGATTAAAATATTACTGTGTTATATGATGTGGTGGTCAATTGAGAATAATGTGTAGGCATAACATTCAAAGCCAAACAGCCCAGAGTCTGGGCTTTGGTAAGACAAAAGTGATTAATATGGAGTTCTTTCTGTGAGATAAAAAAAAACATGGAGTGACCAGTGGATCTTCTCTGAAATACCTGCAACTTGAGGCTAGCTTTTTCTATGATTATGGTCTTTGTGTCAACTCCATCCTAAAATCAGTACTGAAATAAAACTGTAGGATTAACCTTCCATGTTAAATGGCAAATCAATTTTCTTGAAACTCATTTACCTTATTCATTGTTGAATAAGGAACAGAGATGCTTCAAATCTGGAACAAATGTGTAGACAAGTTGCATTTTCTTCTGAAGATGATTTTTAACACTACTTGTTATAAAACTTTTTTTTTTCCCCCAGAGCTCAGAGGATGAATCAAAGTGGGTTGAAGATCTTCTTAAGATGCACACTGCGCGTGTGCGTGACATTGAACAGCTCACTAGCTTGGACTTCTTCCGAAAGACCAGTCGTAGCTACACAGAAATCCTCTCCCTAAAGACATACCTGCATACGTTTGAAAGTGAAATTTAGCTTTCTAACCTTACTCAATGCATCCTTTTATCAACTGGTGTATATTTTTATATTGTTTTTATATTTATTAATTTGAAGCCAGGTCATTAAAAATATTAGTATTTTAATCCTGTATCAAATCTTAAACATTAAACCTTTGTGTCATTTGTTTTGTTTCTTTAATGTTTAATATAGGTATGTCTCTTGGTTGATTTAGTAGTGCTTGTAATACTGCATTTTGAGTCCTTATTCTGAGCTTTTAAGTGGTGCTGCAAGGTTTGATGCGTGCATCAAGGAAATACTAATTTCTCATGCTCCTTTACCACACTTGTAGTCCTGTACTGTGTATCAAAATACTGAACATGTAAAATTACATTCATTTACTGATAACTGTGTGACAGACATATTTAAACACTATCGACAAATAGCATCTTAAATATAATAAACCACACATTCAGTTTTTTTAATGTGTTTTGATTTCCTTTCACAGGGATGTTCAGAGGGGCTTGCGGGCAGCTGAGTGCTGACAGATCTCTTACTGGGCAGAGCCCTTCTCAAGGACTTAGGTTTGCTGGGAAGAGGACTGCCATGGGCTCATGTGCCCTGTCCTGGTACTCAGCAGTGAGACCATAAAATAGACACCCACAGTAGTCATTACTGGTTAGGTTTTGCTATAGGGGCAGAGTTGGGAGGGGAGGATGCTTGCTGTCATGAGCTAGCAGGAGTGACCCATGCTTGAGGCCACTTAGCCCTCCTCTGGAACTGTGGAAAGGATTCAAGGTGATAACATCAGTTGTCACTGTGTCACACCCTTTCTCTACCACAGCTGCTCTGGGCTGGTTCCTGGGAATACCTGCTCCACTATCTTTTGCTTTGACTTTGGGGGAAATTGAAATAAGACAGATGTTGAAGGAGGTGACATTGCTACACATGCAGCAGTGGGCTTTTAGCTGGGAGGAGAAAATCTGATTTTTATCATCTTGTTTTAAAGGACAGAGCCTGAGATGTATTCCCCCAGTCTGAGGCTTAATGCCAGCCCTCATTCTCAAAGGAAACCCCTTGGTCTGATTGCACACCTATAACTTCTAGTACAGTCAAGTCCATACAGTGCACATGATTTAGAGCCATCACCTGCTTGGCCAAGTGAGCCAAGTCTGTTTCCTACTTCAGTGCAGTAATAGTCTCATAATGCTGGCAAGCCCCTACAAGTGTCACTGAGGGCAGAGTCCTAAGACAGTGGCATAGACACACTTGTGTGCTGGTGTCTGGATAATGGCCTCATTTGGCTTGGACAGCTTTTATAAAGACACATATTATGGAGCGTTAGTGTAGCTAGACGATGTAAAAGAGTAATTATTGTTTAGAATGCCTTTGAGGCTGAACCCACTAACAACACTATTGTAAAGCCTTTATTTGGGGTTATAGATTTCCCTCTTTCTGCAAAAGTTGTGTCTGTTTTCTCTTTGAGGATTGCAGCTGCTAAAGAGAAGAGGGAGGGGTTGGAAAGCATCTCAGCCATATCCACAGATGAGTAGCCAGGTCTCCTAAGTAAAATTAATCTGGCACAACAGCAACTTGCATCCCTGTAGCCTCCATCTAAGAGAAAGTAGTAAACTGAAATTAATCATGTTAACATAGATAATAAAGTTCTTGTGACCAGTAGACAAAAATGTATTATTCTAGGTGCCAAATTCTCTTTAATTTAGAAAAGCACAAAGCTTGAATGCTTTATAATACCTTCAAAATGTTAGGATGGAAATTATAATAACTGCACAAAGCTACGGGAAACATCCTATTCTTGCAACTTAAAAATTGTCTCTTGTGGTTGTCTGGTAGCACAGAAATCTTTTCCTGTAAGCTTTCAACAGGGCTTCTTGCCATGATAAACTTTATGTTCTTAACATGTACTACAAAGGGTATTTCCTTTGGATTTAAAAGAACTTTCTCTTAAGACCTGATTCCTTCAACATGAATGTTAGCAATGATTTAATGTGGTGGTTCATAAACTAAACTAAAGACCACCACTGCTGTTTTGCTTTGGCATTATTCTGTTGCTCTTTTTGGGTTTTTAATAAAATTTAACAAATTGTGTAATTCTTTTCTCTCAAAATAACATGAAATTTATAGCAAAGGAACTCTTAAGCTCTGAAAAATAATCTTGTGTTCATGGAAGTTTGCTTCTGAAATATAATTAGCAATTGAAATTGTTGGGAGAAACAGTTTAACTCTTAGTTTCACTAAAGGATGGTGATTAGTGTGTAGAGAAACATCATTTTTTTGACTGAGTTTCTTACTGTGACAGTAAATACTAGTAATTTACTTCTGTCCTAACCTACTTCTCTTCAGCCTTTGGCGCCGTGCTCTTGCATGATGTTGCTGTTTTATTTTACTGCGTTAGCAGGAATAACGGTGTTGAGAAGTATTTGTGGTGACTTCTGCATGTGGCATGGGGTACTTTTCCCGTTGAAAGATGCCTTATTAACACAAAAGCTCTAATGCAAAGCTAAAAACTTGTAAATCCCTCAAAGCAAAACAAACTCGGCAGGAACAACAGGTATTTAAAGGAAACTTGTAATTTGCCTTTGGTAATCTTCAGGGTGAATGTTAGTTTAGGGTAGAGGGAGGAACCCCTCAGCTTTCCAATCCTGTGAGACCATTTTGAAAAGATGAAATACCACTTGTTTCTGTTACATGTTGCCTTTTCTTGATATTACTCTGGCTTCAGCAAGAGGTCCATTGAGGAGAGCACACACGGAATTTTTCTGTTGAGCAAACACTATTTCTGAGGGTTTGGGTAATTACGGTTTGCACTTGGTGATATAAATTTGAGGCATGTTCAATGGGTTAGCGGCAGTTCAGTTGAGCAACTGCCACAACAACAAAAGCTGTGGTGTCCTGCACACCTAGCAAAGTCCTTTTGCTCTGGGAAAAATCCTTCAGAGGTAGTTATGCAACTGGAATAACCCTGTTACAGGAAACTGTTACCTTTTTAACCCCTTTTCCACAGGCACATATCCCTAATAGATGAGCACTGAAAGCAGGTCAAGTAACCTGACCAACAGAATGGTCAAAATGGCAAAATTACAGCAAAAGTCCCCATCCTGTTCTGGCAGTACCAGAGTACTTAGCGACTAATGATTATGTCCTGTCCTGGTCAGCTAACACCTTAATCAGATTGATACTTTTTGCTGTTTCCCTCTTCTCCATGTCCAGCCTTTAGCTTCTTTATGGGGTTAGGTACAATATTCAACAGTTTCTGCACTTGTTTGAACATTGGTTCTGTTTTGGTAATAGCAGATGAGTTTGTATTGTGTTATAAAGCAATTTCAGCTTCAGAAGAACAAGAAAATGAAAAGATTAAATTGTCAAGTCTGTGCCTTCTTGGGAAGGTTTTCCAGATTTCACAGGGATATAGTGTGAGTAATAACCAAACATAATTAGGCCAGTCTTGCTGTGTCCCTGGAGGCTCCTCCAAAGTAATCCTGCCCTGATCCCTTGCTTCCCGGTGCTTTATATGCAAACAGTCAGTCAGCTGAATGTGTGAAGATTTTAAGACTTTAACAAATGAAAACACATATGCACTTTCTGTAGGAGAGTCCAGAAGACAAAACCAGTGATGAAGAGATAGGAGAGAAAGTTCCACTTCAGGAGACAGAAGAGGCTGAACAGTCCAGGAGATGCTGCGAGAAGAGAACCAGGGCTGGAGAAGATTTATTTGGCACGTTTATGAAGTCCCTGTTCCCCTTGCATCTGGCTTCTTCCTATATATCAGTCTGTCAAGTACAGGAGGTAAAACAGCTCTCTAATTCCTGCACACAGGCAGGAAGCAAAAAACTTTTGCGGAAAGCTGAAGGAGTTGCCCTCTGAAGGTGTTGCTAATTGCAGGAGAGAACAGGAACTTTGGGAGCATCCAGCTTGGACAGTCAGGACAGAGTGCAGGAGCTGACCTGAAAGAAAAAGATTTGTAGCAGCAGGAAGTGATGTTCCAGCAATCCTTCCCTTCAGTCTCACATCCACATCAAACATCTTTAATTACCTTTAAATTTGTGTCACACTTCTGTGCACATTACCTCAGCTCTTTTCTGCAGGAGACAGAGAAGATACTGCTTGCAGTGCAATTGAGAAAATTCCCCCTTTAAATATTTTTTTGAAAAAGACCTGCAAGCCCCTACTAACAAGGGGGCAAATTCACTTGTTCTGCCCTGTGAGAGAGTGATAGAACCAGGCTTTCCCAGAGCAGGGGTTTGGGTGCTGCAGGGCTGCCACCTGTTCTCTGCTCCACTACAGTGCTCTTCCAATGAGTTTGGCACTTAAGGCAGCAGGGTTTATTCTGCTGGTTTGGCACAGAGAGACAGATAAACTTCACAACCTTCCTGGGAGGCTGCTGTTGCCACAGGCGTGGATGAAACTGTGGCATGGAGAGCTTGGATAGTCTGTTTAAGGGCATGCATAGAGTATTGCCAATAAAGCTGGTCACAGCGCTCCTGTGCGGGGCTTAATATGTGACATTTTGAAATAATTTCTGATAGTGCTATCCCTGATAGGACCGCACAGGGTAAGTTTTGTAAAGCAAAAGCTTCAGAATCATGTGGCTGAAATAAAATTTGAATACAGGGCAATAGAAGCAAAACTCCCTTCCTTTGGGGCCAATAAATAATGCTGAATTGGTTTTCTATCAATCCCATGAATCAAAATGTTTTTGTTAGGCCTGGTTTCTTAGCAGAGTCCTTCTGTATACCAGAGGGTTGCCACAGTACTTGTCTGTCCATCCTGGCTATAGTCCAGGTCAGCTTTTGACTAGTTTCAATTTCCGTTACTTCAGTCTCAGACCACTGTTGCACTTGACCTGAGAGACATGGTATAGTCAGGAAAAATAAGTATACGCTGACCAGGATAGACCTGCCAGCAAATGATTAATACCACATTAATTGTACATCTTCCAAATGGGGGAAATGTGTTTGAAATGTTTAAAGTTCAGCCCTTGTTCAAGAGAGGAGAAAAAAGGGCATTTTTAAACATTGTGGAAAAATACCTAATCTCGTTTCTTTGCACTTGTTGTGTAAATACAAGATAAGAGCAGTATTCCCAAGGTTACTGCAAACAGCCTGTCACTACAGAGTACAAACTAACATTTACTAAAATGTATGTTGACACAAAAAGCAGCATTGCTGCAGTCAGCTGCGGTAAAAAAGCCCACAGCTTTCTTTCCCTTTGCAAGTCAAAAGTTTGGGATGTAACCTATTCAGACCTGCCCTCACAAAGGAAAATCCCTGCCCTGTTTACAGCATCCATGGTATGTGCACAGTTGTTCTGGAGCCTTACCTTACTGCGTTACCTTATCTGTTGTTTTCTAAACACGGTAGGGAAAGGCAGATGGAGGTCACCCAGGTTTCATCTGCGTGTTTCACCATGGAGACATCAGCAGGCAAAGAAGTTATAACTGTGGATTAGCACAGCTGTAACTGATTGACCCTAAAACTGGAATTTACTAGAAAAGAGGTGGGATTATTTGACATCATAAACCCCCAACAGAAAGGATTAAATCCTTTTCGGGAGATATTTTCCTGAGTTTTCTTTTTCCTGGCTGTGTGCAGCACGTAGGCAATTATTTCTTCTTTTCTGTGTGGAGGACTGATATATCAGAAGAGGCTGGATGAAGAGGGAACAGGAACTTTGTACACCCACCAAATAAATCTCCAGCCCCAGTCTCTTTCTGGCAGCAACTCCTGGACCTTCAACCTGTTCAACCTCTTCTGTCTCCTAAAGTGGGAAACGTATCTCCTTACACAGCAATTTTTTTTCTGCTGACCTTCCTGTTCTATTTCAGCTTTGATCTGTTAATCATCTGCAAATAGCTTTAGTGTTAACCTACCAGCTCTTAGCTCTGTCAGGTCTTACACACTCCTTCTTCAGAGAAGAGGATGTGGAAGATCCTGATATTTCCCCGTTTTCTTTTCCAGTGCAGTTAAAACCCAGGGACAGGTTTTGCAGATAAAAACCCTCCTCAGAGTATTTAAACTGGTGGTGTTTACCCAGGTACGTGTCTTTGCTAGAAGGCATTTAATGTCACTGAGGGTAGAACGCCAAAGCTCTAATGAATCAACCAGAACTTCTGCACACAGGGCATGATCTACTAGACCATTACTAACAACTGAGAAAATTAGCTATTTATGTCAGTATTTTCTCTTCTGGGACTAGAAAGTTCAGACCCAATCCAGATGAGGCAGAGTTCAGGTTCTGTCTTAGCATTGACTGTGACAGATCACGTCCTCTGCTCATCAGCCCATTTTCAGCTAACAAAGTCTCTAGAACATCGCTGATGGCTGTAGTTTCACCTGCCTCTGCTGGATGTACATTGTCATTTGTACCTGTAGTCTCTTCCATGTTTCTAGTTTGCTTTTGGGACGTGTTTGGGGTGCATGGACATGGTGTTCTGAGACAACAGTAATTATATCCTCCTCTTCCTCCTCCATTGCATTACCACATGATCAGTTATCTCTGCTTCCCCATGGCCACGGGCCACTTGCTGGACTCAGGACTGTAGTACACTTACTGTACAGCTCTGCAGAGTAGGAAGCAGGTCACAGATGATGTGGCCTGTATCTTCTGGGCTATATCTAACCTGTGTGGGCTGCAGCCTGGGCAGATGTAAATAGTCTTTTTCCATGTGATAAACATTGAATCCCCAAACATTATTTGTTAGCAAAAAAAAAAAAATCATTTTGAAGATCCTCCTTACTGGTAACACCAGAAGGAACACTGTTGTTTGAGGAATCTAACAATTTACATTTTTATAATGATGCTTTTAAGGCAGTAGAGAAAAAAGAAGTTTGCAGAAAAATAGTTCTTTTTGTTTCTCGTCTTTACTGAAGAAAAAAGCTGTTATATGCAGCATACTCAGCTGGGCTGGTATTTTGGATTGAACTAAGAGTGCACCTCCATGGCTTTCACCTTCTATGCTTCATGATCTAATTCTAACCTTTCTCAAAAGGTTTCCATATGCATTCATGAAACCTGAGAGCCCTCCTGTGGTCAAAATCATGAGCTATTCTTCTGGTTGTAACCCCAAATCTGATGCAGTCAATTCCATTTTAAACTTTATCCTTGGAGTATGCAGTTGAGAAAAGTTTAATCAGTTAAGGAAGAAAAAAGTTTAGATACTTTCCTGAGTTTTTGCATGGGTCAATCTCATTACGTCTCACTCCCCTTGGCCATTATCTGATGCTGTCAACATCTCTTTCCTAAGGTTGGGGTATTGCCTGACAATCTGCCTATTCTATACTTCATCTGTCTTCCCTTCATACTCCTCCTCCCTGTCTGCTGTCCTTTGTAGGCTTCTCCCTTTCTGCTCTGACCTAAGCCAGGCTCTCAGCATTAGTCTGTCTCAGAATGCTCCAGCTGCGCATTAAATAACATCATCAACACAAATTCCAAGTTTACTGTCTTCCAAGCTGGAGAAGTATGTGATTCTGAGGGCTTTGGTGTACTCATTTTGAACATTGTACTGAAGTTGTTGAAAAGGTGTTACATTGCCTTCATTTTGTGGCCTTTGTAGAGCCTCTTAGGAAATTTCTGCTTCCACATGGACAATTGCTTCCTTTTTAACAGCATTTCATTGTACATGAGAAGCAAAACTGTGAGGAATCTTGAGCAGGTTTATGAGGGAGTAGGAAAGGGTGAGGTAAAAATTAGGAAGGGCATGAGAAGAAATAGCTCTTTTGCTTTTGCCTGTAGTGTGGCTGATGCTGGGTGTTTCTTTCCTGCTGCATGACTAAAGGGGAGAGCACCCACCCAGCTGTGCTATCTCACACTATTCACCATGGCTGCTTGTGGGCTGCATGGAAGATCCCAGCGTGGTCCAGTGGAGATCTGGATTCACTCCATAGGGTGACTAGCAGAGCACGTCTGAGAGCCTCAGCTCTTCCCTCTCTGCCCTGGAATTTGTAAAGGCAGTTGGGTATTCATGAGGGTAAATGCTTCAAGGCTTGTCATTTGTAAGATAATACAGCACATACCACAAGGGCTTGAGCAGGATTTGAAGCTTCTCAGTTGTACTACTGTTACAACATTTGAAGATAGAGAGGATCATGAAAAATCCCACCCAAAATTTCAGCATCAAGTATGCACTAAGTCTCACAAGGCTAGCTTAGGATGGGGCTTTTGGAGGTTTGTTTTTATCATAAGCATTACCTGACAGAAAAAGAAGTATCCCAGACTCCACAGTCTTAGTGGCTGCATTTCTGAATTTCAATGAAAAGAGTGTACAAATACTTTCAGTAGTGAGTTTTTGAAATCACTGAATCCCAAATGGATGCTGAAGGCAGCTGGTCTAGGAAACCTCTAGTAAGAACTGCAACAAGCAGTTGGGGTTAAGCTGTTGGCCTTGCTGCTCTAAGTAAAAGCTAAATCCAGAACTGTAATGATAAAAAATGGCAAGCCTTAATGTGTTCATGGTCAGATTATATCTTCTTATCCTTCTTATCCCTTTTGTGTCAACATCATTCTTATCCTAACAAGCTCCCTTCCTTACTGGTATTTAAATAATCCACCCACTCCTTTCCAAAATATTTTTTAGCTGGTTGTTTTTATGATTTTTGGGTTGTTTTGGTTTGTTGTTTTTATGATTTTTAACCTGCAAGCACATGTCTTCTGAATAAGAAAAGAAGCTGTTGGAACTGATTCCTGAAAAGGAGGCTTATTTAATATTTGTATTTATTTTATGGATTTAGATTTATGTGAGCCCATGCTCACATTTATGCTCTGGGCACCCTTGCTTAATTCTAGTTTCATAGTATGGATGTCATAGAGAGGACTGTATTTTCCATTCTCATAATTAAAGGTACACTAGCAAATAAAGCTTGCACAAAGATAATAATTCTTCAGCAGCCACTCAGTCCATCCCCACATAACTTAGTGTTAGTTTTTGCCTAAGGATATATTCTTGTGGGACTTCCTTGAGTGGTTTAACAAGCCACCACCTTCAGCACAAGGTTAAATTTCTTGGTGTGGCAGAGGCAGATCATGTGATATTCCCGGGCTTTGGACACAGATTCTCAGCTGGCTAAGAAGTTATTGCTGAAGAAGTTATTGCCTCCTCTCCTGGCAGGGATTATTGTTTCCTCAGTACCTGCAGAATTGCTTCCCTCTGACCCACTCCAGGATGAGGAGTAGTTCCTTTCACTAAAGGGTTTAAAAGCTAGAGTTCTACTCATGTGGCTCATTTTACTTGGAAATGGGTTAGGAAGCAACACAGGATATACCTAGTTAGAAAACAAAAGAGGGTGGTAATTAGTGATGGAGTGGCTGAGACGATCTAGCAGGGACTAAAGATATTTTCATTTGAGACAGTTGGAATTGAGTGAGATGATCCTTCACAGCCCGTACCTGTTTAAGTCACACAGCAGCCTGATTATTTTAGATCACCTTTACTAATGCTTCAAACTAATCCAGTTACCCATGTGTGCAGACTTGCCCTGTAGTGCTGTGAGGTGGCTCAGCCTGTTAAACAGTGCTTTGCCACGCAGAAGTACATCTTTACCACTTAGGCACGTGTGTCTTCTCAGCTCAGCCCATCCCCTGGCACTTCATCCTGGGGCTGCTCCCAAAAGCAGTAACAGGGGGCTCAGCTGAGGGTTTGTCAGGTGTTAATAATGTGAACCTCTACTGATGTTCATGAAAAGTAGAAATGAGGATGTCTGTAGAGTATTTCTCTACAAATATGTGTTACCAGCTGCAGTGTGCCAGAGCTGAAATTATCTGTTTTGCTGTGCTTTCTTCTAACTAGCTCTGTCCCTGCTCATTGCAGGGAGGGGGTGATCTGTAAAGTTCCCTTCCAACCCAAACCATTCTATGATTCTGTGACTCTATGTTTCTAATTCTCTCTTGCTTAAGAGAGCTTCAGTCAAAAGCATGAAGACTCTACATGTGTTGAAATAATCATTTTAAGCCACTTGCCTGAATACCTAATTGCCCATTGAGCCTCATGACTTGATTTTTAATGGTGCTGACTGTTTCTCTACTTGCTCGTAGGCCTGAAAATAAGGTCCTGCTATTGCACAGCTCTATTCAGCAAAGCATTTCAGGAGCTCCCTAAATCCAGGTATTTGTTTAATGCAATTGCTGGGAATCCTCTGTCTGTGAAAAATGCACTCTTCTCAGGCGTGCCAAATATTTCTGACCCAGTGATGCGCTTGCATCATTTGTGTGATCTCCTGCCTTCAACAACCTTTGTCTCCATGGACTTATTTCAACTCATATAATCATTGGGTAAAAATCTGTGTCCAAGGGGAGCAATAAACAGAAGTGATGTTTACTTCTGTTTACTTCAAAGAAGAACACTGTCCAGTGTTCTTCTTTGGAGGGGACCTTCACAAATGCATCAATAGACCTGCTAGTCAGGAGGATGCAGAAGATGCAAATGCTGGGTGTATATTTCAGCATCTAGACACTTTTGTAAGTCCGGTATATGCCACTTTTCTGAAAGGAAACAATCAGCCTTGAGGAGACGTGGGCCTAATAGAAATGCAATTTCACCATCTTTCATCACACCAGACACTGTTAATGAAAAATCCTTGTTAGATGATCTTATTCTTGCCTTTGCAAATGTCCCCACTTCACTTTAAATGAGTCAAGAGCTAGTTTAACCACTTCACCCCTTTCCCATAGGCCTCATTTCTGGGACTTTTTTCTGCATCAAACATTTTCTTTGCTGCTTCACACCTTGTTTCCAGCTGAAGTTCTTCTCATTGAACCCTCAAAAGCCCTTTTTAGGCAATGCCATTCTTTCTGTTCACTATTTTTGCTTTTTCAGTGGGCATATTTTCAAGGCTGAAACAACAGAAGAAGCCATTTTGGCAGTACTTCACTGCAAGTGTCAGTGTATGCAGGATCTCTTCTTCAAAATGTTTTTAACATTTGAATGAAAAAGCTCCTGCTATCTGATTCATCTGTTTTCTTTGATGCCCTCTATTTGCAATGTAAAATGCAGTATTTCCCTCTGAAAGGTGCTTAATCTCTTCCTGCCTTTCATCCTGGTCTTATCCTGAATCATCTTTAGATCATGACTCTTCACTGGGACTTATTTTTTGTCCTCCCTATCTAGGTAGAAAATTGTCAAACCATTTACTAACAAATTTATTGAGGCGAAAAGATTAGTTTTACACTGGGTCTGATGTGTGGCTTAAACTTGGCATTGTCCTGGTTACCCAAGCTGCAGAAATTAGTAAGTTTATAAGTGTAAAACAATCCCAAGAAGTTCCTTTCAAACGAAAACGAATTTCAGTGCTCCCGACCTTTCTAGGAATGATGAGTATTTAATGTCACACAGCATAAATTTTTTGCAAGGATAGATGATCTCTGACTGGGACAGCAAAATAGATAGAATCATATTAAATAAGAGTTAGCTCTTTCTGGCCTGGCTAGTTATTCAAAACTCTAGAGTCTCGAAGGCTGATTGAATCAAGAGGAAGAATCAGTAATGTTATTCATCTGATACTGTTAATTTCCAGGATAGTCTCCTGGAATTTACCCTGACATTGGAGAAGATGGGTGCAGTGAGAGACAGACTGGCTGTGGCACACCCAGTGACTCTTGGGTGCTCTGAACATGCCGAGGCCATCAGTGCAGCACCCCGATACATCTCAGGTCACAGGATGAGGACGGCACTTCCACCATCTGCTGGGACCATAGCTGCCTCCAGAGCCTCTGAAAGCCAGAGCTGAGGGGCAGCAGTCAACGAGTCTGTAGTAGGGAAGATGCCTAGACAAATTTCTCAGCTGAAAATTGAGGAGGAAAACATGACCTTAAGGTAACTCTAATTAAAGTGAAATTAAGAAGTGTTTTTCTAGATAAAGCCAGATGGTAGAAAAGGAGAAAACCCTTCTTATAATCTCTACACTTTCCTGACTCTTTTTTATAGACACTTAACCCTTCACAGAATTAGTCCTTGGCAAAATACTGGGGTATTGTACAATGGATATGTTGTACCAACAGCCTTGGCTATAAACATATTCCATTAATTGGAATGTGGGTTCAATCAGTCATATCAAATTTGTGTGTGTGTGTAATCCAGCAGGATACTTAAATGTGTGTTTAACTCACATCTCTATACTTAAGTCCCTTTGATTTTTAAGGGCACTTGATCATGTGTTTAAATCTGCAAAGTATCTTTCAGCATTGGGTTTTTCTTTGGGGGAGAAGTACATTGGGGTGTAGAAAAAAGTATTTATAAACTGTGAATCCTTTCATATCTTTTGGTTTGCCTGCTGTGTCCTACTGCAGCCTCAGAGTAGGTCCCAGACCTGACTGAAGTCTAAGATAATTCCTGTTACTCTGGTAGTAGGAGGCTTTGTATTAAAATCTGATTGATCTCTTACACCATGGATTATAGACTGAACTCCTCTACATAGCAATACCAGACGTGACTATGACACATGTTCCCTTTGGAAAGAAATCACAGTTTCCAGTTGTCCAAGTCTGTCTAACTATGTCCTTGGCAAATCACTTAATCATTACTCCAGTTCCTAACCTGTGCTAAAAATAATGTAGATTGATTTTCCAGGAATGGTAATGTATAGTTGAAAACAACCTTGATCTTTGTAAGTAAATATTGTGTCTGTCATCTACAAATTATATTTATAAAGGTGCTTGCTCATTACATTTCTGTATAACTTCTGCTTGCTGGAATAGTAATTGTTTGCTCCATTATCTTAAGTTTATTTCAAAATGCATGAGTTGAGGGAGTTTCTTGTTTGTTTGTTTTTTTCTTTACGTATGCTCACCTGCAATAAGTTCTTATATTCATTGATTATTCCAAATAGTGTATAAAAGGAAATGAGAAAACAATGAAGAGTGTCTGCAAAGTAGCAGTGCTTAATGTTCAGTGAGCTTAGTAGTTCATGATCTACCAGGTAGTGAGCTTTCAGTAAGAAATAAACAAAGTAAGCAATCTTTGTCTCTTGATGTTTGGGATGTTTGGTATTATACACTATTGAACAATATAAAAATTGACTTTTATTTTGGTTACATAAAATGTCTTGGTTTGAGGTCCCAAAGTTGAGGAAAATGTTTCTGCAAAGTATGGAGGGAGGGGGGAAAAGGATAAAATAGATTTTGGCATTTTAATTCCTATCTTGATATGGGCCATTGACTGCCCTGTAGTGTTTGTGCTGGTGCAGGTTTAGCTCACAAGTTTCAAAGCTTTATTTCTTCTAAACACACACTTAACTTACAAGTGCTTTACAAAATATGGTTTTACCCTGTATTGTAAGTGGTACCTTCATCTCAACTGATTTCTCTTAGTATAAATGAAACTTTACATTTTGAATCTTGGAAGATTTTTCAGAACTTAACACTTAAAATAGCTCTTAAATAATCTTCAAATGTTGAATTAAAATCTCTCTTTTCAACGAGGTGAAAGTTAAAATACATGCATAAGAGGTATTAAAGTTGTAAAACGTTAAGTAGCATCTAGGCCAAAGACATAAATATTAAGCTCACATCTTTTCATATACCTGTTAATCTGTTTTACATAAACAGCTCAGTCTATTTTTGACCTATCGTGTTCAAATGTACCAGTAAAGGTAATGTGTCAGGAAAACAAGGTGACCTCAGAACATGAAAAATCATAGCAGCAGTTCATGAGCTTTTTCTTAGTGGGGAGGCTCAAATCAAATCCCTTTTGTTTCTCACCTTAAAAGATTAATTCAGGACATTAAAATCTTTATTTTTTTCTAAACTTTTTTAATAGAGAAAGTCTCACAGCTAAAATTTTATTAAGCAATGCAAGGCAAATTTTAAAGTAATAGGTTTTCATTAGTAATGTTCCTTGAAATAATTCTTAGAGTGAGGAAATAACTGTATGCCTAGGTAGAACTTAGGCCTGGAAGCTTAAGCCTGGAACTGTCTGAACAGTTTCCAAAGAGATGCCCAGCTACTTTGCTCCCACACATCCTTGTCTTTCTCTGGGAAATGCTGTTGCAGCCACCTTGGCAGACTACAAGGCTGAGATGAGAGAGCTCACAGAAGAGACCAGTCATAAGAAGGGGAGCAAATCCCAGGAGGTGAGGGAAGCCCCTGCAGCGGACCCCACCAGAAGCATCACTTCTTGAACAACTCCAGTGGTTGCAAATAAAAGCTCAGTGAGATTTTTCTCCAGTCTCTATTTCTGTGTAGATATTTATATAAATAGGGCTACATATCTACATCCTCCTGTTTGCAGGGCTTGCCTGCCCCTCTGAGAGGTTTGCTCCACTACCTTCCAAGGTTTGCCCCCATGGGAACTGGCGTGGCAGCAGCAGGAGCGACTCCCAGACCAGCCGGGCAGTAAGGCAAGGAGGAGGTAGATCAAGCCAAGCTTGCAAGTTATCTCTTCAGATGCTTGTACCACAATTTGGAAATCCCATCTTGTATACAAAAGGAAAAAAGGACCTTGCATCCAACCTGTATGAAATCCACAGTTCCAGGCCACTATTGGCCAAGGGCAGAGACGCACCAGGGCAAGGGCTTTTGCCAGATACAGCTGCAACCACAGCCTCAGCTTTACTTTGTGGGATCATGCAATCATAGAATTATTTAGGTTGGAAAAGACCTTTAAGACCATCATGTCCAACATAATGGTCATTACCCACTGTTTCCCCTCTGGGCTGTCCCTTAAGTGTGGCAAAAACAGAAACCAAAGCTCTGTTTTGCAGAACTGAGTCTATGGTTTCATTTATTCCTTTTCTAACCAGCAACTATCTTAATATCCTTTGGTTGTTAATTTTTTGTTTTTTGTTTTTTTTTTTTTTATCCTGAGGAGGAAGTGCCATGACAACATTATTTTAAGGTTTCTCGTAAGTGGAACTTTCTTTTTTTCTTCAGCTATGAGTAATATTCAACGCAAAAAAACTTGTCTGGAGAGGGTGGAATTGCAGCAATGGGTGAAAAGCCCTTGGTCTGGTTTTGAGCCTTGTCTTGAGGTGATGTTGGCTGTCAGAAGAGTAGGTGATAAGCAGTGCTCTTGGAGGATCCGTGCTTTTTTCTGAAAATGAGTGCATCCAGATGCCCAGAGGAGCTTGTGAACTCCACGGTCAGGCTTTACTGGAAGAGAAATCATGACAAGAAAGCTTCAAGGAAATTTGAGATTAAATTTAAAAAGTCTGTAAACAAATCTCACTCCTGCTCATTGTGTCCTTTTGGATAGGTCCTTTCCTTCAAGCCTAGGCTTAATCCTGCCATGTTGTACCAGCTTCTTCAGCTGCATCCAGCCTTGCCAGTCCCCTCTTGGCATCTGGGAGAAGCACTTTGCTGCATGTCCCACCTCCTCCTCTGTTGAAGGGCTCCTGCTTCGCCAAAGGAGTATGTTCCCTCTGCTCACCACATACTGCTGCCTACAGTCTTCTCCCCTTCCCAGGATTTTCAGAGAAAATGTCACCTGCCGTCTGCCTTCCCCACAAATGACTCTGCCTGACCCACAGCACAGCAGGGACGTTTGCCAGGACAAGGCAAACTGGTAGCATTTCTCTCTGTTATTCAGCCAAATCCTTTCAAAAGAACATAACATATTCACATTTGACCAGCTGTGAGCCAAACACATACCATCTGTCACAGCAATTTAACACCACTGTTCTCATGGCCTGACTTCTTGGAAGTCATCATAAATGCAATGGATCAAGGTACCGTAAGAGTCTGGACTTTGGAGTCACTTTAAGAGTGCCTCTCGTAGGGCACTAGCAGAGATAGAAATAGTCTTTCAAGGGTGGGGTATCAGGCTGCATTAGGGGCTAAATGAACTGGCAGAAAGCCTACAAAACCCAAGGCAGTCCATGTAAGGTCCCAGGTCCAGGGGGAGACGTGAAGGGTGAAAGCCACTTTGTGCTGTCCCCACTTATGCTGTCCATCTCTGCCTGATCGGCTGCTACCCAGGCACTGGCATGCAGTCCAGAGGCCTGGGTTCAGTGTTCACCACATATGGCCTTGGTTAAGCCATACTTGTGTTGCTTTTTGGGCTCCTGAGGGAGGTGCCCAGAGACCAGCTTTGTAACTAAGTCTGTGCTGCTGTGGGTATGGTGCATAGAGGCTGGCAAACCTGCAGCTTGGGAAGGGGATCTCCTACAGAGCATCTCCATCACCCTGCACAGCTGACAGTATGGCCCTTCCTCCTCACACACATCCTCTGAGACCCCAGGAGCACTGTATGCCTGACTTGGGGTCTGTGGTGGAACAGGGCTGTGCACACAGCCAGGAAAGGTCCAGTTTAATGCTTTCCCTGTCCCCTGGATCCTGCTGTCTGCTGCAGAGGCACTGCAGTGTTCCTTTGGGTCAGCATTTCTAAACACGTTTAACATACAACAAATTTAATTTCTTCTGTTGCATTATTTTTCCCCCAATCTTCAGTTCTAAACCAAAATCTTCTTATGGAGATTTAAGTACACAGTGAAAATATTATGACCTTTATCAACAACAAAAATTCTTAGAACTATGGTTCTATGATTCTTCCAGTTTTACCGTCTAACAGTGAATAATTATTATTCTTAGGAGGACTTTTTCCTCTGATATGCTTAGGAAAAAAAAGGTCCTCCCTACCATCATTTCAGTGGCCAACCCCTCCTTTTGTACTTTTGTATTCCATTGTTTCCTTTCATCCATCTTTGCTGGTATCTGATACAAAGTTGTTATCAGCCGTTCCTTCCTTATTGATGATGATATATGTGGGTTTTGTTTGTTTAATATTTTTTTGCTGGGTGAATTGTGGAGGGTGATTGTTTGTGGAGTTTTTTGCAAAAGCTGATTTAATTTCCTCTCTAAGCCAACTTGTGCTTTTGTCTTGTTTTGCTTTGGTTTTTTTTTTAACTCTACTTGACCTCTTTTGTGCCATGTGAGAATGTGACTTTTGGGGCACTTTGTGTTTAAATAATTCCCAATTACCACTGACATTTTTCCTGTTCAAATTCTTTCTCTAAAATAATTTGGTTCATAATTGTTTTCAGCTTTGTGTAATTTGACTTCTTGAAAGCACTAAGTACATAGAATTGCTGGTGTGGATTTCATTCTGTCAGCATGTAATTAAAGCAAACCAGCCTCTCCAATTCCTTCCATTTTAACTGTCAAGACAACCCAACTGCTGGTACTGCCTCCAGTTGGGTCTGTATTTCTTCTGTAAGAGTTTCTGTAGGTGTCGTTACATGTCTGTTCCTGTAAGAATTGTGTGCTCTCTAGTAATCCATGTTGTATTTTCCTTCTTGACTTTGGGGATTCCCTGGTTTGCGTCTCAAGCTGAAGGTGTTTCTTGATGTTCTCTGCCATGATCAAGTGGCCTGCCTTTTTTCCATTACTAGTTAGGAGTACTGAGAGAAGAGTGGAAGATATGTGATAAAGCCAAATCAATGTTTCTCCTTGCCTAGTTGTGGTAAAAGTAGAAGAGAAATTGTGAAATTGTGAATTGCTGCTTTTCGTAAGAGAGCTCCAGCTTTGCACAGGCTTTTGGTGCAGGACAGCAAGTCCTGCCAGGAGACTTGCTGAAGTGATTATTATCATTATGCTTTAATACATTAACCTGGTTTGATTTTGGGGCTGAACATTCTTCCTACCCCCTTTTGATCATCTATCACAAAGAACCACAGGAGGTGTAGTTGGGAAGGACACACCCCACAGGAGGCAGGAAAGGGGTCAGTATGGGAGCCCGTCCCTGTGGATTGGTGGTGGAGGCAATGTAGAGCTCCAGAAGACCCATGTTCAGTTCACTCGTCCAATTGAGGAGGTCTGTTACTCCTCGGTATAGGTGCCTCTCTCCAGGCACATACAACAGCTCTCATGGTATGGGCAGACCAGTCTGGGATGTCTCCTGTGCTCCTGATGATGCTGGTTTCCTGCAGTGAGAGGAAGCAATAAGCATTCCACAGCTTAGTAGTTGTGGCTACTTGTCTTGGGTTCCAGTTGTAGTGAATGTTTCAGTAAAATAAATTGACATATTTCTAAAGAAAAACTGAGACTCCAGTCTAGAGTTCCATGTGGTTGCCTCTGAGTTAAAAAAGAATTTAAATTTGCTCTCCTGTGTCTTTTGTGAGCTTATGTCCCTGATGTTCCTGAAAGCTAACACAAAATAATATTTATCCAGCCACAAAGTATTTATTTGCTTATTCTTTTTGCCAAGGGACTTGATTGTTTGTTGTGTGCTTTCAGACTTCTCATAGTCATTGCCAAGCATCCAGGATTTTAATTTAATGGTCTTAATTTGGTCCACGAAAAACTGCATGTTTCATGGGAGAAAAATTTGATGCCAAAAGAGCCACTAATGAAAGTTGATAACAGCCTTGCACAATGAAAAGAGGCATGGCACAAGGTACACAAAAAGCCAAAAGGTTGTTTCCTTCTTTTTAGCTCAAGACTCTACTAATTTTAAACTGAATGGTGTCTCTAGTTCTACACTCTAATTTCTCCTTCTCCAGGAAGGCACTGATCAGTATCGTTACCTGAGTCACCACGTCAGATCTCAAGCACTGCTGCTGTTTACTCCTTCCCCAGAATGCTAACTTTGGTTTATTTACACATCATTAGTAATCCCCGAGGCTTGGCTATTTATTCCAAACAGTATGATGAAAGTAATTTTCAGTCTTGCAGTAAGAAGTCCATAATGTCTTCAAAAGCACAGCTGCTGAAGCAATGTATTCTACATTTGCAAAGATTAATTTGTATGGTTTAAGCATCATTGCACAGCAAGGGCAATTGTTGTAATAGTTGCAAGTTGACATATCTCAAAGTTTCTTCTTGGTTCCAAATTTCTGGACATAGCTACCTATGACAAATAAAAAAAAAATCATTTGTGCATACGTTAAAGAAACCTTCAGTGCTTGCTAAACAGTGCTTGCAGGGATCAGCAGCAGCAGCTTCTTAGAGAGTGGGGTAAAAAAAGCAACAACTAATACGAACCACAACAAACTGTGAAAAAAACTGTGTCTTTTAAGAAATGTCTTGATTATGACTGTCTCTGTTTCAGAAAAAGCCTTTGATTCCCAGTTGCCAAATGTCCCCACATCCTGATGAGGCTGGTGCAGATAGGTAAAATTGGCTCTGAACTATGATTTCTTTTTGCCCAGTTTACTCTGGTTTCAGGCAGGCTGAACTGAACTGATGAAAAGCATGATTTCAAGCACATTTTCCTGTGTAATTAAGAAGATGGTTTAACCACAGCAGCTGCAGGGGTTGAATTGTCGCTCATGAGTGCCTGATTGCTGACCAAGCCACCTTGGCAGTATCAGGGGCTGATAAACTTTTCTGCCTGGCATGGAGAGGCAGACCGCCATTGCTATTTCTGGGAAAGACATGGAGTGCTGGGTGCTTGGT
Organism: Pomatostomus ruficeps; assembly: GCA_013400735.1. Taxonomy (NCBI): domain Eukaryota; kingdom Metazoa; phylum Chordata; class Aves; order Passeriformes; family Timaliidae; genus Pomatostomus; species Pomatostomus ruficeps. The sequence goes on from VYZT01000612.1 coordinate 46,158, forward strand.
CAAGACCATCCCTGCTGCTTTGGACTGCCACAGACCTGAGGTGAGGACAAGCACGAGGTAATGGGGGCAGCCTGGGGTCCAGTGCCCTGGGGCTGCTGCCCGCAGCTTTGTTTGGTGGGCTCAGTCCAAGAGATGTTGGCTCCCTGAGGTGGTCTTTCAGCTGCAGCACCTCTTGGACACATGGGTTTCAGGATATTTATGCAATTTAAGACACAGGAGGAGGTCAGTGTAAGCTAGGCAATACATCAGCAAAGTGTTTTAACCTCCTAGTGCTCCTAGGGTCAGGAGATGTATCTGATGTGGACAATAAGTCCCACAGAGGGACTTTAAAATAAGGATTGCTTTTAAGGTCTCTGGTGGAGTGAAAACTGAGTGGAGCTTGGGAATTCAATCCATTGTTTCTACTGTGAAAATTTGTGGCAGGCCTCAGAGGAACTGTTTGTGTGGGAGAAAGTGTGGGGAGATCCCACCATACACCAAATCAGCTTCTGGGACAAGCTGGAAGAAAGAAACTTGCACCCAAAACCTGCCCTGAAACAGCACAAAAACTAGTTTCTAAGTCTCCTTATCCGAGAGGACATGAGGAGCATAGTCAGAGATGGAAGGAAATTGGGAAGAATAAATAAGAAGAAGAATGCACGGGGATAGAGGTGAACTAAATATGCACCACTTAGGGCCCTAGAGACTGGCAGACAGTTTATGTAGCTCAGTGAGTCATAAGATACCTGAGGAAATATCATCTCAGTGAGCAGTGCTGTGCAGTTGACAAACATATTTAGGGGGAACCCAATGAAGTTGGATTTCTTTGTTTGTGGGTTTTTCCTCATTTCTTTCTCTGTTTGTTTTTAGGTTTTCACAGGCTTTCTGAATTCCTCAAGAAGCTGCAAGGATGAAATAAAATTAGATTAGGCCTGGTCTTCTTTCTGTTCTTCCTCCAAGCAGGACCTGAGGTATCCTGAGTAAAACAGACTTTGTGTTATTTCAGACCCATAAGCTCCCAGATTTCAAAAACAATCTGTGAAAAAGATGAAAATAAAAAAAAGAATAAACGCTTTTTCATGCATATACCCCTGTCAAGAAGATAAGAGCTGTCTGTCTCCTCTCAGAGAGCTGCAAGGCTGCAGAAGGACACATAGCCATCACCTCCCTGGAAGCTGAGCTGCCTTGCCCTCAGCACCCCAGTGGAGGTGTGCCAGCCCCGTCGTGGGAGCTGGTGTGTGCTGAGGAGCCCTCTCCTGTGCCGTGCCACACGTGTAATGAAGCTCAGTGTCTGCACCAGCAGCTTCCTGCGCCAGCAGCTTCTACTCTATGGGATCTGAGCATGGGAGCAGGGCTGGGAATGCCTCTGAGTATCACTGGCTTCACACACACTTTGAAGCACTGGAAGCAGAAGAAGAGAATTTTTTTCCTTTTCCCCTGGAGGGACTTAGGATTGTTCCATTAGATGTCACATTCATTTCTCAGACACGGAGGCTGAGCAGTGTTGGAACAGCACATCGAGTGGAGTGCCATGGGCAAGCACTAGCATCAGCATAGTGTTTGTGTAAACCAAGTATATCTACATGATCTTCCTTGAATAAAACACATCCATGGCTCTTCAATGTCATGAAACCATGTGCTACCCATACATTTTTCTTACCAGAGTACAGCTTTGCTCAGTTCTATTTTTTTCCCAATAAAAGGTCAAAGATAAAGAAGAAAAAGAAAGATTTCTGCTACAACACAGCAAAAATGCGTTGGTTTATTGGCTCAAATCCATTCTTGAAATAACTTCATCTTTTTCCTTCACTAATGTTGCACAAGAGATAAATTTGTCTCCACAAGCTTGGCCTGGGAGTACTGCTGCTGTTTCCATGTGTCAAACAGTTTTTTAGGGGTGGTATGCAACATCTTCCTCTCTGCAATCTCTTTTCCAGAGTTTTTAATCTTACTTTTCTTTGTTCCCTCCCTCTCTGTGTTTGCCTAAGTGAGATGCCTTTTGCAGCACTGGGATGGAGGTATAGGGTCAAGAGAGCAGAACATGTAATCATCACTCCTTGCCTCCGCTTTTGGCCCTGCCACTGATTTTTTGTGCAATTTAGAGCAACTGACCCAACCTTTCTGTATTCAAACAATAACGCGTCGTTTGCTTCCCAAGCAGCCAAAAATGTTGTCCAAGGAGCCTTACCTAGTCCAAACTGGAAAGTGCCAAAGACGAATTTCACATACAATTTCTTCTGAGGTTTTAAATGCATTTGCAAGGGCTCACCTTAGGGGTGGTCAAGGAGCTCCAAAGAGGCCCACTTACTCCTTCTGGCAGCTTGAAATCCTCCTTTCTTGCCTCTTTGGTCTTTGCATAATCTAAGCCTGTTGCTGCCTTGGGGACTTTCTTGGCCTTTATTTACCTGTCCATGACAGAGTAAGGGCAGAATGAGAGCTTTCCTTTCCAAAGGCACCATGGAAGCCTCAAATGTGTTAATATTAAAGAATATGCCCCTTACAATACGTCTACACTGCTTCATGGGGTCATGGCTACACTATTTGTACTAAATGAGTAAACTTGTTTAGAGACAACTTGGGCTTCTCTACCTTGTGGTATCCACCTACACCCTGAATGAAAAGGTTGGCTTTGAAGGTGTACTGTGCTTCTGAGCATGGCTCTGTGCAGTACTGTGTAGCCTCAGCAGGGTCATCTATAGATAGTTAAGGCATTTCTGCACAGCACCTCACTGTGTCCTGCAGATAAACCCTCTGTGTATGTGAGTACATGTATTACAGCAGGTTAAACAAGTATCTGCTATTCAAAGATCACTGTGTAATTAGAGTTTGGATGAACCTAAAACATAAACGAAGAATTCAAGGATGCGCAAAACATATAAGAAAACTGTATTTGGGCAAGACTCAAAGTAGTCATTTGTGGCTAGAGATCTCTGGTTTGCACTGCTCCACCTCCTCCAAGGGAGGAGGAGAACCAGGCCTTAAAATACAGACTCACAAGACTAAGAGACTTTGAAAAAGCAGCCCGACCCATAACTAGTTAAACTATGAAGCAAACAAGAAGGGGAGCAATTAAACTTTTTTATGAGTAGCAGGAGAACCACTGATTGTGAAATTTACTGGTAGCTGAGTTTTCCTCCCTTCCCTACCACTTGTAATTATGCCTTAATTGTAGCTACCAGCTGCAGCACAAAGCTCATACATATAAACAAGTCCCAGGATATGCTGCAAAAAAAAAATACTCTATGGGAGACATTAGCAAGAAGACAATCAGGAACTGGAATAGTGCTCCCACATGGAAAGCTGCAGGTGGTATAAAGAGTTCTGTATCCATATGGTTAGTTATGCGTAATATCTTTGTAATGACATTAGTAGCCTTCCATTGTTTTTCCTGGCACATGCCTGATCTGGAGTCAGTGGGACTGATAATTAGCAAATTGTGGTTTGCAGACCACTGGTGGTCCACAATCTTATGGTAAGTGGTCCACAGCTGGGCTGCAGAACCAAGCTGAACAGCTTTCAGTTGTGTTTTCAATTAAAAGTTTGATGATACAGGGTACATAGTGGTCCACAAGAGGGTCTTAGCATTAACAGTGGTATCATTACTCTAAAAGTTTAAACCGGCTTAAACAATTATGCAGATCAACAGTCTATTTGTGTTACGTTGTTTGAAGTTAAATGTTACAGTATGTCCTCTCCTTTCATGTGTTGGGAGCTGTGTTGCCTGCTCTGCTTGTCAGTTTTAAAAATAAAAGTAGTATGAAGTATGACAAATGTTTCTTCATGGTCTTGTCTTTCCAGTTTATTATTTATTTAGCTCATCACTTCATATGTACTACTGTACTCACATAACAGAAGTATTTGTCCAAAAACGTGTAGTACTTTGGGAGGAAAAGAAGAGGGATGTTTTTCACGTTTTGTTCAGTTAAGTGGGAGTTGGGCAAATGCAGGGTATAGAGCCAAGAAGCAGAAAGACTTTAGAGACAGTCATTGCAGTCTGTTCCCAGAGGTTAAGCTGCGTAAAAAAAGGAGATGAACCTTAATTTATTGGGGAAGTTCTGTTGGTTCTTTTATTGCTTCCTTAGGTTAAATACTGGAAAATTGTCTAAAAGGGAAAGTACCTCAGTTTAAGCTGGATATTTAAGATGAGGCAAAGGCAAGGTTTGTTTGATCTTTATAAGCTCTGGGCTAGAGGCTTACAACCTTGAAGAAAGCTGTTTACAGCTTTGTCATCCAGTGAATTGGAGTAGCCTAAGGCTTTACCTGGGAAGGCTGGTTCTCCTCCCCTACCTTGGTGATCACAACTATAGCTCCCCTCAAAGAGCTCCAGGCTGTTCTGGACTGTGCAAGCTGCATCATTCTTGGGAGAACTGCAGGAAAAAATTCAGCATTCCTTGCAGGAGAGGAAGAGCACAAACATGACCTTCAGGGCAGAGGGCATTTAGCTGGAAGTGACCTGGCCTCTCCTCTCTACCTCCAGAGCTGTTCTCATATTTTATCCAATGCCTGGTAACATTACAGGGCAGGGACAGGAGCAGGGACAGCAGGGATGGTTCCGTCTGCCCAGAGGCTTCTGACCTCCTCTTGCTTTACTTATTCCCCACTGAACATGTAACATGGTGAGTTCCCACCAGGTCCTGATATTGTGCTCCCCAGACAAATGTTTTTGTTGCTAAGATACCACACATGAGAGAGCACCACCTCTGCCCTTGTCACCTGAAAGAAAGTAGAATTGTTATTGTGTGTGTAGAGGTGGCTGAATCTGCTGTCTGGTGGTCCCACACCACAGCTGGCACCTCTGAAACAGTTTAGGATGTGCAAACCCCAATTTTGGCATCCCAGTTAATTTTAGGTGTCAGTGAAGTGTCCAGGTGCTTCCTTTGATAAGACTGTGCACAGCCAGGACTGTGTCTAGGTCTGTAAAGTAATCCAACTTTAAATTCAAGTCCTTTGCCACTACAATAAAACAGAAAGTTCAGAAGTCTTTAACAAGCACTGTCCTGGAAATAAGTTTGGTTTGGTGCTTTTTCCCTTCCTACTGGAATATACTGCTGACTTTTTCCATTAGGAACCCTTTTGTAAACTTCCGGCCTAAACTTAATTGCCAGCCTGTGCCCATGTGCTCTTGAATGAGCTTTTCTACTTCTCTGTGTTTATAGAGAGTAATCATAGTTTTTCTCCGTGAATGTTTGCTCCAGGCTAAGCCAGATGCTTTTAATATTGTCTTGTAAGGCAGGCATTCCTGTTGCCTGTTTCCTTCATAGCTCCTCTAGCTGTAAAATCAACTTTAATGAAAATGGATATGTAGAGGAAAAAATGCACATCAAATTCTGTTCCTCCAAACAAAGATCCTTTACCTGTACTGATTAAAACCTGGAATATCAGTTATATTCTGTACTCACAGAAGTATTTCTCCTTCTCTATGCCATGTGTATGCCTGGCTGGCTCACCATAGCAGCTGTAATACATCAGTCATTCTCTTCTGTTGTTCTCAAATCACAGTCCCAAGTTTTCTGTCAAATACTCTTAATCCCCAAGATGTACAGCTCTGCATTATATACCATAAGGTTTCAGCCTGTTTCTGCTCCTCCAGTCCCTAGGTAATCCAAGTCTCCCTTGGTACTGATTTGCTCTCTCTGTAGGCTAAACAGGCCTGGTATGTCAGAGGCTCTCCCTGTGCTGTGTAAGCCAGGGCCAGGCTCACTGAGCATCTGCACCTTCCTGCAATAAAAACAGAGGCATGTTCTAGCATTTAGGGACAGTAAAGCAAGGCACTATGAAACCACTTTGTATGGACTCCTCATGTAGACCAATATCTTGTTTTAATTTGCCCCAAACCAGAATGCTCTTTGGTTGGCCCAAATACAGTGGTTTTCTTGCTGGATCTGAATGGCTTTGCAGCTTTCAAACTCCCAGAGGCTGGACAGTCTCAGCTGCTGTTTGTTAGGCACAAGTGCTATCCCAGTTACAAGAGCCCTAGGTGTTTGTGTGGAGGCTAATTCCACATTGTATCTATTATTACATTCCATCATGATCTATATGGCACCAGAGCTATAAGTATAAGCACCATCATGCTAGGCACATGTAATTAGGTTTTCCAAATGGTGATATAAATATTTTATAAATAATTGGAGAAAGTTTATGCTGAGATTTTAACCTTTCTCTTAGTCAGAAACCATTTGCTCTAAGTCTTACAATATCTGTTTCAGGTAAGCACCTGCTTTCTGTGTGCCTTCTGATACTTCTTGACTCTCTATCTGAAACAGTAAAATTCAGACCTGAAACAAGAACTCAGAGCCAAAATTGTTCAAAGTTTAGAAGTGTCTGCAACATGGTCACATTAGAAGCAATTTTCTTCTGGTGGCAATTTCATTGCAGCCTGTGAGATGCTGTGGAACTTCTTTGGGCTATGTATTACAGGTATAATTTGAGAGTATACAGATTTTTTTCTCATGCTGTTTTCTTTATCTTTACCACAATTAAAATAGTGACCTTTTTCCATGAAAAAAAATGGTAAAATTGGCTTTTATTCAGAACTCTGAAGACCTACTGGAAGCAGATCAAGAGCAGTACCACTCTGCAGAGAGATTGTAAGATGCAGTGACAGGGTTGTGCTCAGAATGGGTCACTGCCCACAGCAGAGTGCAGGCATCAGGAATCAGGTTTTACATTCCTTCTGATGTAGGTCAGACTGAACAGCACAGTCTTTTAAGTCTTTGCCTGGGTTGCATCACACTGGAAGTGATTTCACAACCCTTTTTCTTATTTTTGTATTCAGTACAATTCTGGGACTTGGGAGGTGGATAGAAGGACTACCGGGAAAAATGAAGTCTATTAAAGCACATCTTGATACAATTCTCTTGTGATAATTTTCTGGATGCAAATTTCAAACTTCAAAAACATTATATCAAACAGAGTGGAAAACAGACCTGCAAAGGGCACACAACAGAGAAAGCCCTGAAGGTTGGAGGACTGGCCCTCACTGCCTGTATCTCAGCTGCCAAAGTAATTTATGGAAATTGTTCCCTATGAAGAACTCGATTGATTATGCATACAGAACAATTTATGAAGATTCCTGTGGTCTTTGGGATCTTTTCTGCTGGGTCATGACCCCAATAACTTATTAATAAATTTCTTTCACTTCTGGCTTCCCAGTCTCCTTATCTTGTATTATGGTATTCCTATTGTCTTACTGTATTGTCTTGTCTATTGTACTCCTATACTCGTCCTGTTGTATTCCTAGAAATTAAATGTAAATGACATTTTCATCTGAAATACGGAAACAGCTAAAAATGACTTTGTGAAAGCAAAGACCCCAGGCAGCTTCTGTGACGGCTCATGTCAAAAACGCAAGAGGGTAAAAGAGGGTCTGAGGGATCATAGAAGCTAAGATGTGGCTGGTGTTATAAGTAAAAAGAAAGCAGTTCCTGTGGCACAAACTGTTGGATTACAGTCCATATAACCACTGCCTATTTTAATGATTATTAATAATTGCAAGTAATTTTGGCTATTTAAATGCAAGAAAACTGTCTGAAGTTTCTTCACTTATTTATCTTTTTTCCCAAAGGGACAAATTTAAGCTTTAATTTATACTCCCACATGAGAACATAAGACTTAAAGCTGTAGAAGCTTTAAGTGCTTTGAACCAGGTAAGGTCTGTGTACAAGTCCTGTGTTGAGGCTGATGAGGAGAACTGTTGTCCTGAGTTTTGCAGTTTCTCAGTGTTTCTCTTTGCTGTGATACTTTCTCTCACATTCTGCTGTAAACATGGCCATGGTTTCTTGACAACTATCTATGTTTTGTTAACTGTCTCTGTTGTTGTCATTCCATTATCCTGGGTGGAGAAATATGATAGATAGATGCTTTGACCAATGGAATGGAGAGGTAGTGATTTCTACCTCCAATCCATGGTGATTTGTAAAAACATATAAATAAAGGTCAGAAGGTTCTGCCCTCTCTCTCTTTTGCCCTCTCTTTTGCTCTCTCTGTGTGGTCTTTCATTTTGGCTCTCCTTTTGGCTCCTCGGCCTAGTCGGCCTCATCTGTGCTAGAGAGTACATTGTAAATGAGTTAATCACTGGCTTCCTTTAACCCTTCTTGTAAGGGTTAGTAGGAAATAAAAGACCTTTGAGGTACAAACTGTGGATCTGGCAGACAGAAATGCCTAGAGGAATCAGGATGGTGTTCCTGTGATTCTCTAAAGTGGCTGTAGCATCCACTGACCTTTCCATATTTAGTGTGTAGTCAAGAAACACATCTCCACTGCAGCCATTCCACCTCCTGCCTGCCTGATTTCATCTTATTTCAGGGTAAGCATCAATTGTTTGGCTTATACATTTTAGTTCCCTGTTTATCTGCAAGGGAAAATCAGCTCCTACTGCCTTGGCCCCTGTCATTTTGGTTTGTCATCATGGAGCCTCCTCCAGCTGCTATAACCAGTACACCTACTCTTCAGAGGTGGGCTCTTGGGTTTCACAGAACTTGTTTTGACCACGGATCCCAGGTAAGATGAGATGTCCTGGTTACTTTCTTCTGTGGGGATTGTAACAACAAGATTAATAATATAATTCATAATTCATGACATCAAGACACCTTCTAATGGAAGGTTGCTGGAACTAGATGATCTTTAAGGCCTCTTCTAACACAAACCTTTTTATGATGATAATGATTCAACTCTTAAAGAAAATAAAGAGAAACTGATGAGAGAACCTGATTGAATCACACCTCACACATGCAGCTTTATTAGTGACATTTCTAGTCTGGGAAGGATTGAATTTGCAATAATGTTAATTGCTCTCTTCTACAATGGATTTAGTTTCTAATTCAGATATTTCCTTTTGTGGCAGTCATTTTTGCAGGTTGGTTGTCTGATCTCTTGGCACTGGAGAGGCTCTGTTGACTTTCTTCCATGTGTAGTGAATATAAATTGGGCTAGATCCCAGGTTTGTGCCAGGATCTAGCTCACTGTTATCCCATGTTCCTATATGCCAAGTGCATTCCCATTGCCTTTGGCTGCAGCCCTCTTTTCCAACAGGCTTCCTGCAAATTCCTCTCTCTGTGGTTAGGTACACCTCCACCAGAAACCTGGGTGGATGCAGGATTCTTGTTCCATGATAATATGGGAAACGACTGTGCCAAGTGGCATTCTAGATCTGCACCAGGGTCTCAGAATTTCTTCCAAGATTTCTTTTCTATGAAGTTGAGTTTGCCCCAGACCATGAGACACAATCTGTAAACTGCCAGGATCACAGGAGGCCAAAAAATGTGCATTGCCTGGGGTTGGCTCTGCTGCAGATGGTGTCGTGTAACAGTGGTGATGAAGACACCTTTTCAGTGCTGACATATTACAAAGCTTGCACAACTGTTCCCTAATCATCACTGCCATATGATATGGCACCAGTTCTCTGTGGCTCAGCAGACTGCTCGTACAGCTACAGCTTCAGCAACTCATGATCACTAATATCTGGAAATACAGAGTCCAGCAGCTCAGCGGGGTTCTGAGGGACTACAGTCCCTCTCCAAACTTTTTAGTGCTGAGCTGTGTGATGTGGCCTCTGGCTCCTGGGACATGATACTGCTGTACCACACTGCTCAACATCTGGGCACACTAACCTCCTGCAACTAAGAAATGCCACATCTTCCAGCAATCACTTAATCCACTGTCCATAGGGTGAGGCCGGTCTGAAAGCCATCCTTCCTTGCCAGGAATCCTAGCAACTCAAAAATATGTGATGCTGAACATCTAGAAACTAGCATTTTGACCGTGGTTACCGCCTTTGACGTGGCGGTGTGTGAGCAGCCCTGCTTTGGGCTCTGCAGCACTGCCCTATGCAGCAGCACTGTTGCAATCCCTGGCTCTTCATGCCATGGAAACTGAGGCAAACAAAGGCTGAGCAAGTAGAGCAGTGCTACACAGCAAGCCTGTGGCAGAGCTGGGAACCAAACGCAGACTTTCTGACTCCCGGTCCTGGACTTCAGCTACCCACGGAGCTCTGATGTGCGACGAAGTGAATCTCACTAGAGACATCAGATAACCACAGTTTAATTTGGTTTCTCTGTGCTCTGTACCCTGGGGAGATAGCAGACCTCTGGCCACAAAAGGCAAGTTATTGAGAGATTTGCTGTTAATTCCTCCTTATGAGGTCCATCTTGTTATGTTTGGAGTTGCCATAGGTTTCTATTTGTTTTGCCTGTTTTTTTGCATGAGGGGCTTGTGTATTTTATTAAGCCCTTGGCTAGTATCTTGTGCATGTTTAAGATTTTATAAGGGCTTCTTTCGAGGTTATTCATTAGAGCTTTCAAAGGTGGCCTATTCTGAAGGCTTGCTATTGAATGCCAATCTTTGATAGATTCATGTCTCACACAGGGGAAAAGACCATTTCTCATAGGCTCATAATTAGTGTTCCCAAAGGGTTCCCCAGCAGCTTTTCATAGCTGTATGCTCACATTGACCTTGGACTTCAAATTCTCCATGGCTGTTGAAGTAGCTCTGAAGTCATCAGAGAAACTAAGAGAGAAACCTCCTTTTATTTTTATCACTTCAAGAAGAAAAGTAATCCAAGAGACACATCACCAGTCCCTTGTATTTTGGATCTGCCACTGATCTGCTGGAGACCTGACCTTTCTCTGCCTCATCTGGCTCTCTTCTCTGCCTTGTCTGGTCATGCTGTGGGAGTGGAAGGTTTTTGGTGACCTTAGCTATCACTCTAAGACTTTTCACGTTCTTAGGTTTTGATACTTACGTCCTTAAAAATTCTGTTTCAGACACACAGGAAATTAATTTGTTTGAGGGAAGGCTTTGGAGTGTGTAGAATATTCTATTAGAAAGAGAAAACAGCTGCTTTTTCAGCACAAGTATGAATTTTGTAATTCAATGGGAAGTGTAAAATGTGAAACTTAGGAAGATTTTTTGCTCTACTTCATATGAATCATGCAGCATGTGTTTGTGGGTTAAGTTCTGGAGAAACAATTTCTATTATTTCACTTTCTATATAAAAGCAAGAGCATTTCCATTAGCACACATCCTTCCTCTGGGACATGGTGAATTTTGTTCTAACTGCAGTTATTAAGATTTTAAAAAAAATAAACTTTACTTAAAAGGATATAAATTGATAATAGACATAAAAATGCTTATATTTTCCTTAAGACTGAAAACAGATTTGCTTGCACTCCTTTTGTGGATGTCCCAGTGTTTTTTCATAAAAAAAAAAAGAGCCCTAAGAACAGATGTCTCATAATTTTTCAGCTGCCTCCCCCTCGTGGTATATCTGGAAAACCTCTGGAAAAACTCTTCATGGAAATGGTGAAAACCTGGGTAAAGCTCAGCACTTGCATTTCAAGAGATTATTTCTTTTTTCTTTTTTTTTTTAAGTTGGGGAGAGGCTTTAAAATGTTCAACAAATGTGAATTAAAGCAAGAACATATCCGTTTTTTCCAGGAACCAAAAGTCCAAATAAGCTTAAATAGAAGAATGCAGATACCTCAAAGAACTTTGTGTAAGAGCTTCAGCTGCCTTGAGGCTTTTCCTGTTTCTCAAAACAACACTCCTGCCCTCCTCTGTCCCCTCCCACTTCTGACAGGTGTGAAGGTTGCAGCAGAAACTTCTCCCCTTTTCTTTTCTTTTCTTTTCTTCTTGTGTGCCAAGTGCCTGGGAGTCAGGGCACAGACTCACTGCCAAGCCCTGGGGCTCGTGGTCTTCCTGGTCTCTTGATGGAGTTGGAGTTCTGTCACTTTGCATGGGCTACAGATACTGATCCCTTTGTGGTTTTTTTCACTCTGATATGGGAGCTAAAATGTTCACTACAGCTTGGGAGAGGAAAGATTTTGCAACCACACTGAATAATGGTTAGGGCAGGTGAGGGATGGCTATTTCCTTCACAAGCATCCCCAGGAAGAGATGCAAAGCCATATTCCACCAGGCACTGTGTAACCCAAAACAAGGTGGTTTGTAAGCAGATGAAGTAGGACTGTCTTAAGTACATCTGCCTCATACACAGAGAGCAACCTCTCCTCTGTGAAGTGAATAATCACCATTCCTGAGAACATAATTTTTCCTGGGCTCGTTGTCCTTCTGTTCTCTAGAGGCCTCTCTTTTGTGGTGCCTGAGACCCCTCCTGATCTCTGAAAGGAAAGCATATTGCTTCATTTCCTCTGCAACATGATCCTCTGACGTGCAGAGTGGACTTGAAAGGGTAAAGCTAAGGGGAGCAGGAGGGGGAGCAGGAGGAGAGTCTTTGTGATTAAGGCTGTAGATGGTGACATAAGAGAAATGGCTCATTTCCTGGGTTTACCACAAATTGCGTGTGGTGGGAAGGAAGCTGCTCATATATTCTGAGCTTTCAGTGCCTTGTGTGCAAACCAGAGAAAAGGGCCTCCCCTTCATCCTTTGTGTCTTTCCCACTTAATTGGAAGGTCTGGGATGAGAAACTTTCTTCTGCATTTTATATCTACACAAAGCAAACAAGGTCCTGGAGGAGGCTGGGGCCTGCCATAACGCTAATAAAAATTTAGATATATTTAAAAATTGGGCTTCTGTCCTCCTCTGCTGTCCCCCTAACCAGTGGCACTTTTTATAAGCAACATGAGTTGGTCTCATCTCATCCTTTCTGGATGCATTCCTGCTTTCAGCAGCAGACCCGAAGGTTATCCTTGACAAATCCAAATGGCCCGTAGCCACCAGGTGTCCCTCTTCTCCATGGTTTGTGGGAGAACTGAGCCATGGCGCTGAAACCCATCTTTCACTGTAAATTTGAAGTGAAATAGTGCGTGTAATTCTGGCCCCAAGTGATGGGCTCTTTTGTCTTTCCCCTAAGCACTGCCCTGTTATGAGACTGACAGAGTTTCATGTACAATTGCAAACTCCCAACCCAGAGAGTAAGAACATAAACTGCAGAATCCTATATTTTCATTATGCTAAAATTCGGATTCTTTTCCCCAAAGAGGTGCATTTTGTCTCTGAGGTAGGCAGTCTGAAAATACAGTTTTTGAAAAGTGGTGAGGGTCAAGCTTTTCAAGCATTTTAATGATTATACTTGTATACAAAGGCAGTTCAAAGAATTTAATTCTGCCTCAATCTACATAAGGATTTCTGGGTTTTGCCTCTTTGCACAAACTCCCAACTTTATATTAAAGTACAATTTTAAAATTAAAAACAGAGAGAGAAAAAAAAGCCAAAACAACACAAACTAGCAATCCTACCACAAGGTCTAACATACTTATTTTTCTGTCTTGATGATCAGAGCACAATCCTGGGTATGTGCAGCCTCAAGTCTCTGTTTGATCTAATGGATAGATTCTTTCTGAATTTCTGTGAATCAAGTGACATGAGGTGCTGAGCCTGGGTCTTTAATAAGCCAGACCCAGAGGTGCAGGAGAGCAAACCTCCCTAACACATTTTCTTCTCTTTAGAAAATAATTCATTATATCCTTCTAAATATCGTTTATCTTTTACCAGCAGGAAAATTAAATTTGACATGCTTCAGAAAAAGGTCCAGTTAGCTCCAAACAAATGAACTGCAATGGACAGAACGTGTATCCTGAAGGCTGCAAGTTCCATGGAGAAAGGGAGAAGGCAGGCTGCATGGGGAGCATGGGGTGCATAGGGTGCATAGGGAAGGCCTCTGGCAATGGCATATGCATGCACATGCGTAATTCACCACTTGAGGGCACGGTGGAAGTGAGTAATAAGGAGTGGGATAAGGAAAGCATGGAAAAGGTATGGAAGAGGGTGGAAAACAGTCTTGGCACGTGGTGATAGCATGAGAGGCTAAAGAAGAGGAGAGACAACGTATGAGACCAGAGATCCAGGTGTCCCAGTATGAACTGAAATGCAGTATTTTGGGGGAAATACTTTATTCTACCATTGAGAATAACAACAACCAGGTTAACATCCATGAACACTGAAGAGTTTTAGGTCAGTGGGGCAATTTTTTTTCATTATTTTGGTGCGACCATTTTCATGTCCAAGGAAGAATAAATCTACTTCTTGGGATACAAATGGGGGGGGGATGGGGTTTGCTTGTTTACTAATCCACAGATCATTCAATTATGTCAATTGACCAGCAATGGCTACTCAGCACTGTTCCTCTGAGTGGAGAGGCTTAGTGTGAGATTAATTTCATGTTCTCCAGCAAGCTCACTGGCAGGCAATCTGCTGGGCTCCCTCTACAGTCCATGAAGAATATGAGATTTTAAACACGTTCAACAATAAAGAAACAGACTTAGCTCTACCTTTACACATTTATAGAAATAAAAATTTTAAGAGCAGGGATTTAAACGAATATTAAAAATATTTACTAGATATTTGCAACTAAACTCTTCCTGTTGCAGTTGCATGGTAGGTCTCTTGACTGATATCAGCGTAGTATCTTTGGCCATAGAACAGGTGTACATATCTGCGTAATGGATAAACTGGGATTGATGATAGGAAAATCAGAGCAGAATTTTCCCTCAGGCACACTGAATTTCATGCCTTCAATAGACAACTCATATTAAAAAAATTAGCATGGTGGACATAACTAGAATGAGTTTTTTAAACAAGAGTCAATACAGAAAGCTTTGGTATAAAAGAATTATTTTATTAATTTATTAAAAAATAAGAAAAATAAATTTCAGTGTAGTAATTTCTCAGAGGAGAGAAATAAAATGTTATTTCATGAAGTTCACATTTGTCATAATACACAAATACTAGGACTAGAAACAGTAAATAATTATTTTCCAGCCATCTTCCCAGACACCTAGAAATTATTGAAAATTGAATGAAGAAAAATTATAGCTTGGACTAGAAAGAAAAAAAATAGCAATATTCTATTTTTCTTGAAGATTTTATTGTACATTATACTACACCTGGAATTACACTGGGAAACAGAAAGGGCGAGGCCACGATGTTGGTGAAATAAATTGTAGAATTCTACTACTTTTGAAGTTTTCACTCTAGTGTCAGGCATCAATTGAGGAGGCTGTCAGCTGGTCTCCTTACATAGTCAGTGAAGGAAAAAAAAAAAGACATATTTTCAATGTCTTTGGCTGCTGCCCTAGAGAAATTCAAAGCATATTAAATGCAAGAAGTATGCTGCTTTGATGAAGTCCTAATGATGAAAGAGTCCTGGAAGTAGCTATAAACATCTTTCAGGCTACATGTGCTGTGGGGTGTAACACTGGATATCATCAACATCAGTTATTGAAGGTGTACTTAGCCTACCAGCTGTTAACACCAAAAACTAAGTGACTTATTTTTGGGACAGTCCTTCACTGGTAGTAGCAAAGGAAAGGTACATTTGTTCAGAGAACATGGGATGAACAAGTCCCGTATATTTTGTGCTTGTTTCGTCGACACACACTCAGTACACATTGCTGTATGGACCCATACATTGAACGTGGAGTGATGTTCCCTGAAATGCTCGGATATGAATCCTTGGAGACATGAAAATGAATTGCTGACATTTGGATAATTTAATTTTTCTCAATCTGAGTAATTTAACTTTGCTTCTTTAGGAAAATCATAGCTCTACATCAGAAATGTTCAGGATTTTATCATTGGAGTTTACTTACATAAATTTCACGTTTGACACACCACTGTTGTGTTTTAATTAAATCAGTGTCAAGAGCTTTTTCAGGAACAGGCTGAAATTAGCCTAAAGATTAAGGTAGTAACTGTCCATATTAAAGTAAAACAAATCTAAATGCATATAACCAAACTGATAGCGGGTGAAAAGCTGTATCTACTGATCTGAGGTAAAAATAGCCACTGAAATGGTATTATAAGTATAGTCTAAAAGACAGTAAAACTGGATCCTTTTGTCCAGAGGAAACACTTGTGATCCCTTCTAAAAGATACTTTTTCCTGCTGAGATGCTATAGGAATGTGAAGACGTTGAGACTGCTGTAGTTCTGGTGTTTATAAAGATGGCTAATGAGGGTTTGAACACTGTAGCACTTCTCTTTTTAAAGGTTTCAGTGCTCATAACAATGCAATTGCCTTTTCACAAAATGGGTTAAAGATGTAGAAATCAGGTAAGGCAGCACTAAGAAAGGTTATGGGGGCATTTTGGCACTGGTTTACTGAAGTGCAGGCTGTAGTTTGAAGTGCTGGGGAAACGGTGTAGACAAAAGGAGTTACTCAAGCTGCACCTGAACTCATATGCCACAGTGCACACATTCTCCTTTCCAAAGGAAGTGATGGACAATCCACAAGAAGAGTCCCAGCAGGAAGCTGCACTTATTTCTCTTCAAAACTATTAGAAATAAAATTCCTGCCTTTGTAGGGGGAGAAAATCCACAAACTTAAGAGTAGTGGATGACCTTTACATACAAAGGGTGGTGGGTTCATACCCCAGGTGAGCTTTTTAACTTGCCTGCAAAGTGGAAGCTATTTATTGAACTGCTTCTCCCTTGGTGCCTGTGCTTTGCTTATATGATCCAACAAAAGTAAAACTTAAGGAATGACATGAAAATCCAGATAACATTAAGGGAAAACAGAAGGACAGAGGAGAAGCAATGCAGCAATAATAAACTGATGCACAAGTATAAATTACTTTGGGTGTGAATGGAATAGAGGATAATAAAATAAAGTGAGTGAACAATTTTACTTCATAGGAAATCAGTAGTTGACTTCATTCCTCTCTAATTACATCTGTCTCAGGATTAGCTGGGTTTTATTAATCCGAAACCTATTTCAATTTGTTCAGGCATTATTGCTGCATTGCTTAGTAGTTGATGCATCTCTTGCAAATCAAGATGCCTGTAATTTGCAAGATCCTGGGAAATACTTGATAGCTTGCATTATATAAGAGAAGCATTGCCCAAACCAGCCTGATTTTTAGGGTAGAGGGGGTAAGCAGGAGGAGATGTGGGGTGAAAGTAATTTTAAAAAACACATTTTCCCATCTCTCCTGGATTCTGATCTCCTCCTTAATCACTTCTCAGCCGTTTAGAGGAGTCTTGGCTGTGTCCTGTCTAGCTCTTGGTATTTCTGAGCACAGAAGGTGTTACATTAGAAAGATATGGACCTTTTGGACCAGGTATAAAGGACAGCCAAAAAACTGGTGAGAAGGATGGAGTACCCCTGCTCTGAAGAAAGCCTGAGAGAGAGGAGTTTTAAACTTAAAGAGGTAGATTCAAAATAGATACAAGGAAGAAATGTTGTATAATGAGGGTAGTGAGACACTGTAACAAGTTGGCAAGGGACGTGGTAGATCCTCATCCCTGGAAACATTCAAGGCCAGGTTACAGGACTCTCGGCAACCTGAAGCAGTGGAAGAGTCCCTGCTCATTTCAGAGGGATTGGACCAGATGACCCTTAAAGGTCACTTCCAACCCAAACTATTCCAAGATTCTATGATCAAGAATTAAACAGTGCAAGAGCAGGGAGTGTTGCATGTATGCACATAGTCTTGTTCCAGCTGTTTGAAAAGCATGGCAGGAATGTTGATAACAATAGCAATGACTACAGAGAAATTCATCATTAGTGCAGTTAGTGGAGAGCAAGAGCCCAGGTGAGGATCCAATCTATCTAAACCATAACTGAACTGCTTTTAGCACCAGGCCTCATAATTTCAAGGATAATCTAAAAGTTCCTAAAATCCCATCAGCTGTTGATGCTTGCTCATTTATCTTTACCTTAGGCTTCATTGACTAAAATGAGGAGTCTTAACCTTCATCTGAATTGCGTCAAAGGAATTGCCAAGCCAGTTTGATAGCTCCTTCAGAGGAAAAGAACACTAGGCCAAATATGTTAAGATTTGGCTTTCACCTTTTTTTGTCAAGACAGTTGTTTCCTACCACATGGTTATAAAGCAGTTGTGGCACAAGTACAGCTCTGCTGTCACTAACACAGACAGACACACCGAGCTACACTTGCTCTCACAGTCGAAGCAGCTGAATGTCTCCACAATTGTACTTGTGACCTACTGGCACAATCCTGCTACATACATGATTTAATATACATGAAACTGCCACCCTCAGGCTCTTATTTCTTGAGGGTATTGCCATACAGTATCTAACACAAACATGGTCACAGGCTGCTTTTGTGAGGCTGAAGTGTTGCGTGGCCCAATGGAACACCTTGTCAGTTGTTCAGACCCAAATGTGAACTTTGGATCATGTAATTATTATTCACCACAACCACCACTATGTTTCAGGGCATAGTAACTTTATTTACATCATCCTATCTTCCATGCTAACTTACTCTGAAAGAAACCTCCTTTCTAATATGTGACCCGCAAATTATTTATCCTTCCCTGTACCAAGGCACTGCATGACTTTTAAGGCAGCAATTAGGATGAGGTACATTAAGAATAACACAAGAAAGCATCTTGTTTTTAGGAGTCTGTAGACCCTTTTTCTTCCCACTGCTTTTGGCTGTCAAAAGCTGGTAGTTTAAGAAAAACTTTAGGACTTTAGGAAAAAGTATTTTAAATCACATAAATTTTATTTACTTAAAGTTATATTACAGTATGTACAGTTTCTATTTACATATACACCTTTCTAAGAAATGCAGCACCATATGATAGTTAGTATTTTAGAGGAATTTACAGATATATTATTTTTGCATCCGAATTGTTGTATCTGCAGACACACATTGATTAGAACCAAATTCTTATACAACACTGACTTCAGCTAGTTTTAGATTAGACTGCTAGTGAAGTTACCAAAGAGAAATTTAACTGCTGTCAGTTATCAACCTGCTGTGCTTCAGGATAAGAGATCTTACCTATGTCATTTCAGGGGTTATTGCAAACTTAATCCTCAAAGTCAGAGGTATTAACAGAAGGTATTTTATAAGCCACAAGAATGTAACACTTCCATCAGTAAGATTTTTACTGTCATCAAGAAGCAAAGTTTCATTAAAAAGAAAAAAGAACACTGCTGAAGTGTCTATATGCACTATGAACGTGAAGTTAGCAGCCTGGAAGCTTATGTGATAAGGTATCATGCATTCCTCAAGGAACACATTCACTCTCAAGGAGCCCAGTCTTTCTTACACCCACTGAAACTTGCAGCATGATCCCCTTAACTCCAGGGGAAAGTCTAGCTGTTGGCTTTGTAGTCTTTATGTCACCATCAAGAAAAAAGAAGGCTCTGTCCAAGGTACAAAATTTCCTTCAAGTGAATAAAAGACATTCGGAGGGGGCAAATGTAAAATGAGGTATTTAATAAACCACGGGGGAAAAAAAGCACCTAGTTTGAAAGACCGTTCTGAAAAACATTTCAGATGTTTCATATACGCAACTGTTACATTCACCTGATTGTGGGTCAAGTTTTGTATAAACTGCTTATACTTTTTGTGCTATCTAATTCATGTTTTTCATATTTTTGCTTCGCTAGATGTGGTATCTAAAGGGTGGAAGGAAACAATGTTACTCTGAGGACAGTTGTTATGACAGACACAGGTGCTGATCAACATCATTGGCTTTTTTAGGACTTTGCCCTGGGGACAACGAAACTCCACTTGGATAGTTTTGGTGTTGTGTGGGGTGCAGCAGCGCCCATCGCTGCAGAGGCCACAGTAGCGGGGTCTGTACGTCTGCACGCTCGTGCAGTTCTTGTACTCATAGCGAACAGCTCTCGCGGACTTCTTCGTTCGGATACATTTCTTCCCTTTCTACGAGAATACAAAGAGACAATAGATACATCATTGCATAAGACAGCATTTAACGACTGACATGCAAAGATAACAGGTCTACTCTGAAAATTTAAATTTGCTGTCTATTCATTTAACAGCAAGAAGACTCTGACACTACTCCAGTAGTTACTTACAGGTAACACCTGCAAGACCTGCCCTTCGACACCAGCATGTTACTGGACCAGTAATGAAAGACAAATAATTAAAGTCCACTCTTGTAATCCAAGACTATCCCAGTCTACATTCTTTAAGAAACTATACTCTACTGAAGAGTTTCTCAGGCTAGTGTAGTTCCATCAGAGAATGAGAAAGTCAAATGAGCAAGTTACAGGACTAGATTCAGGGGAAAAGAAAAGGGGGTGAAACGAACAGCGAAAGTCATCACGCATTCCTGTGACTCAAGGCAGAACCAGCTTTAGCCATGTTATATTTAACAAATGATTGACTAACTTGTCCTTGAAAGTCTTCAATGGCAGAAACTCCACATCTGCCCCAGACAACCCTAAGAGTCCACTATTCTTACTGCTTGGAACATTTTCACTCATGTCTTAATTTTTATGCAGTCTAAACTCACCATTTCTTGTTATATCCTCCACGGACTCAAAACAGGCTGCAGTATGTGAACACAGTTATGAGAATACATCTCTCTTCTTTTGCATTCAGAAGTTCAGTTCCATCTGGTTTTCTCTAGATGAACATGTTTTCTAGACCTCTGATCATTCTTGTTAATCTCCCCAACACCTCCCACATTTCCTCTCCTTTACAAAACAAGGTATTTAAAACTGGAGAGACTGTTCAGCAAAGGCCTTAGAAATACTTTCCAACACTCAGAACATGACATAAATTGATGGGCCTCTTACCTAGCTACATGTTATTCTCCCTGATAGAAGCACTTGCATAATGTGTAGAAGAAGCAAAAAAGTCATCTCCCTTAGATATAATTGGTTTTTTTAACATCAGAAATGTCAGTGTTGGGTTTACTTTTGGAAAAAAAAAATCATAAGGGTTAAGATAAGGTTTAATTTGTGAAGCAGTCATTTCACACATTTCTCTGCTGTTCGATGCTCAACAGACTAGAATCTGATATATCCATTCTGTACTACTGGAGTAACTCTGATTTATAGGTACAGGTAGTACAGTTGCATTTCTGAGAGAAGTTAAGACTGTGTGAACTGTCAACCTGTACATGCAGGATATGTCATCTGTTTGGAATGACTTAAATTATCATAGTATCATAGACCAGTTTGGGTTGAAAAGGACCTTTAAAGGTTATCCAGTTCAACCCCGCTGCAATGAGCAGGGACATCTTCCACTAGATCAGGTTGTTCAGAGCACAGTCCAGTCCGATCTTGAATGTTTCTGGGAATGGAGCATCTACCACCTCCCTGGGAAACCTGTTCCAGTGTCTCACCACCCTCGTGGTAAAAAATTTCTTCCTTATGTCTAGTCTGAATCTACCTCTTTTAGTTTAAAACCATTACCTGTTGTCCTGAGTTTTGCAGTTTCTCAGTGTTTCTCTTACTGTAATACTTTCTCACACTTCTTCTGTAAACATGGCCATGGTTTCCTAACAACTATCATGTTTTGCTAACTGTCTGTGTTGTTTATCAATTTGCTATACTGGGTGGAGAAATATGATAGATTGATGCTTTGACCAATGGAATTGAGAGGTGGTCATTTCTACCTCCAATCCATGGTGATTTGTAAAAACATATAAATAAAGGCAGAGGGTTCTGCCCTCTCTCTCTTTTTGCCCTCTCCGTTTGCTGTCTCTGTGTGGTCCTTTATTTGGCTCTCCTTTGGGCTCCTCGGCCTAGCCGGCCTGACCCAGTGCTACAATTACCCCTTGTCCTATCCCAACGGGCCCTTCTAGAAGTCTGTTCCCTCCTTTCTTATAGGCCTCCTTTAAGTACTGGAAGGGGTTGTAGGGTCTCCCCAAAGCCTCCTTTTCTCCAAGTTGAACAACCACAACTCTCAGCTTTACCTCATAAGGGAGGTGCTCCATTCCTCTGACCACCTTGGTGGCCCTCCTCTGGATTAACTCCAATAAGTCAACATCTTTCCTGAGGGCTCCAGAGCTGGACACAGTGCTCCAGGTAGGGTCTCACCAGAGTGCACCAGAGGGGCAAAATCACCTCCCTTTGAATTGCTGGAGGTGCAATTCAAAGCTACTGAGCAAACAGGGCAAGACAAATGCTTTATCAAAAACACTCAGCTTGCTGCACATGTGCTGAAAGGCATATCTGTGTAAAGTTGCATCTGGAGCATTGTAGACTGTAATATTGCAAGCTTGGAATTAGAGCTGAAGAGATTCTGCTGCCTTGCCTCACTCTCTGCAGCATACCTTATCAGATGACTCTTCATTTTCACAGGGTCTTATCATGCAAAGCCGTGTCTGCTTCACCATTTCGCATTGTTGATTCCTGTTGGTAACGCGGGTAGAAAAGCCCATTCCACAGCTTTTGGAACAAGCACTCCATTCTGTTGTCTGCTTAATACAATTGGCACTTGAATCTGACACATCGATCCCGAGCATGGCCTCTTGTCTGTAGGCTGAAGACAAAACCCCACAGAACTTTATTACAAGAAAAACTCACATGAAACCTCAGTATCTAATTGAGCTCTATCATATCTTGGAAGGAACATGTGAGACAAAACAAGGTTAAAAATCCATGCTTTAAAAATCCAGGATTTAGAAATTTTAAAAGCTGTCTTTTTAGGAATCCTGAATGGTAACTTCCTACATCTGAAAAAAGAACTAACCCAAACCAGAAAGGTGCATATCAGTGTAATCAGCAAAGTATTTAGATTTAGTTCACTCAAGTCCACAGCTGGAAGAATTACTGCCAACTTTTAAACCAGTATAGAACCCTAACAGATTTTTATTTCTCATTCGTTCTAATGGAAATACATCACAAATCTGTTCTAAAGCTATGCCATAAAACTATTTATATTAGGTGTGAACGGAGAGAGGCTGAATGATTTATCTAAACTAATAAACAGCATGGAACTAAAGTCCTTTTACTCCTGAGAGTCATAAAGTCACCCCACCTTGTCAATTATTGACAGACTACAGCCAGGGTGATGGTGGGGAGGGAGGAGGGAAGGCATTTCCAGGAGCTATCACAGGTACTTAAAGCCATGGGCAAGTCTGACCACCGTCCTGCCCTCCTGGCAGCGTCAAGCTGCACTATGCAAATACTGCTCAGGCATAGTTCAGTTCATTGATTAGCACAGGAGCAAACAGAAGGAGACAACCCAGCTGAGCCGTCAGTCACAGCTCTTGCTGTTAAGCTCCTCTACAACAGCGTTTCTGCCTTTTCAATGGCACAGATTCAAAAATGGTGGCCTCCCAAGAGGGATGGCCACTGCTGAAAGAATGCAGACAATTCATCTGTAGGCATTTTACAGATTAGCCTGCCACTGTCAGACAAATCAAAGGAAAAGTAATAGAAAAGTGTCAAACTTTTCGTTGAACCTTATGTGCTTTACAACTAACACTTCACAGCACACTGAAAAGCTATTAGAGCTTTTCTTCCTCCATCCTTTCTCACTTGTTTTTTAAATGGATTAGCTGAGTTTTGGCATAACTAACTGCCTAAGATTACAAAGAGCAGTGACTGGAAGAGAATGCAGTGCCCTCCACTCTCAGTAGAAAGTTATGAAAATTCATGTTGAACTAATAGTATAATTTAAAGGGGATGGAGACATAATTCAGTAGAAAAAATGAAAACGGGGAAACTGAAAAAAACAGGAAAATATTATCTAGCTTTCTTTAAATCCTCAGTTCTGCACTTTGGAATGGGTTGGGGTTTTTTACAAATCCATTCACTGTGTTTATAACCACTGCCTCTCCAAGCACTCTGTAATGTTTTTAATGCCAACAATAAACATGAGCACTCTAGCACAGACAGGAATTCATTGTCATTTTAGCTACCATGCTGACCACTTGTAAGAGCTGCAGAATTCAGAGGGAAAAAAGTCCCTTGTAGACTAAGCTGTTATAATAGTATAAATGTGGTAACATATTCTTGCAGAGTAACTAGCAAGACTGCAGCTTTGATTTTTTTTTTTCCTTTGTGTGTGGGAATGTTTGGCAGATTATGATCTTGTCCGTGTTTTACTCTGGCCACAGAACAGAACAGAAGTTTAAAATTTTGGAACAAACTTAATTAATTTTTAAAACTGCTGTGCACATTCATCCTCTGAATCTCTTTTACCTTTTGAGCTCTGGCTTTATTCATAACCACTGGTATACCTACTAGTCACTCTAGGTGAGAAAAAAGATCAGAAAAAAAGTCGACCACGCAAGTAATTTGCCTTAGATCTGGCAACCCTGTGGATATTTCCAGTATGGTATCACCTCCTCCTCACAATGACTATGATAATTAATTTTGGTTTCCTCACCAGCCATAGCAAAACCTCCCAAAATCACGTCATCGTCAGAGTCGCAGACCCACTTCTCACAGCACTCTCCAGGGACTTCGACTTTTCTGGGGAAGGGGCAGTCGGGGCCGGGGAGCAGCAGGTCCAGGTTGCAGCGGGGCAAGCAGCCGATCTGGCCGTCGCGGCAGGTGCACTGGTACTTGCAGCTGGGCTGGAACGTCTCCCCATTGCGATAAATCATCCCATCAAACACGCAGTTGTCTCCCTCCAGCACTAGTGGGAAAAGGGGAGGCATTTCGCTGGGGCAGAGGGCACTCGGACACTGCCCGGCCCTCCCAGCTCCTCGGCGGCCGCACCGGCACCTCCCGCAGCATCAGGGGCAGCCCCGGTCCCCCGTGGCGCTGGCGGTGCTGAGCATCGGCCGCTTCTCAGGGCAGGCGGGAGAACCGCGGCGCAGCGACACCCGCAGCGGACCCGTGGCGGGCCCGGCCCGGGAGGGTCTTCCCGCCGCCCCCGAGGGCCGCCGCAGGCGGGGACGTCCCGCCGCCGCCACCTACCCATGCAGATGCCGGCAGCCGCGCCGTCCTCGGGGCCGCGGTCGCAGTAGAGGCCGCTGCTCTCGTCGCAGGGCAGCAGCTCGGAGCAGCGCTCGCCGCGCTGCCGGGCGCACACCAGGCAGCAGGAGCAGCCGTCCAGCAC
>VYZT01000612.1:70936-126471 GCA_013400735.1 Pomatostomus ruficeps
AGCGCGGGCCGGAGGCGGGGAGCTGGAGCGGGGGCGCTGGAGCCGGGCCAGGCGCTCCGCTCCCCCCACGCCCTCCGCCACCTGCCCCGACGGCGCCGAGCAGCTGCCCTGCCCTGCCCGGCGCCAGGCGCGACCCCTCTGCCCGGGGGCGGTGCATGGAGCGGGGACCGGAGCCCCGAGGGCATAGCCGGCCCCTGCCCGGGGTCGCGCTGGCCCAGTGCTTGACGCCGAGAAGCTGCCCCCGAGGGGGCTGCCGCCCTCAGGCCGGCCCTGCGGCCCCTTTCCCGCCCCGTGTGCCCGCGCTGACCGTCCCCACGCGGGCCGTGCTGCGGCCACACGCCCTAGTGAGGGAGGCACGGTGCTGCCTCAGCTCCGTGCGGCTGCTCCGCGGTCTCTGGCACCGCCAGTGTGGCTGGGCAGTGCTTGGCGCAGGAGACCTGCCGCCCCAAAGCCAAACACCTCTCGGGACTGTACCGCTCCTGGCCCAGGCGTTGCAGCGTTTTGGGCTTCGTGGGCACTGAACTCTTCAGTTTCAAGTCGTGGGCACTGTTCTTTACTAGAGAGATGCAGGTATATCAGCTGATGGGAAACAGAAGTTGCATAGGGAGTCCTCCCTGCTGTGTGGAACCCGGTGCGTTGGAGTGGTCACAGACTATTCAGTGCCTGCATGGGGTGTGGGGGTGTGCAACTGCAAAAAGGACAAAGCCAACAGGCCAGGCTTCAGGAATGCCTTGTAGGAGTAACTCCAGTACTCTGTGCTGTTATTTTAGCATGTGCAGGACAGATTTAGGCCAAGTGTAAGGGAGACTAAATCTGTTAACGGGTTTTACTCATCAGGAATTGCCTTCTGCCTAAGGCAGGCCTTCTTGGGTCTTCTTTATCCTTAGTTGTCTGACGCAGATAATATGCACTGGATTCTGTTATGGCTTGTTAAAGAGAAAATATTTGAAAAATAAACAAAAGTTGTCGACAGGCTACTGAAAATGTCTTTTAAGTTTAAGACATGACACAAGTGGTACTCATGACTTTACAAGGCTGCTGTAGCTCAATGCCAAAGCAAAAGTCAACACAAAACCAGAAAGGGCAAGATAGAAGTTTTGGTTTGGACAAAAGTGACCATTCCTTTCTTGATGCTGAGTAGCAACAGCAGGGTTTCTGGAAAAGCCTGGCATTCTGGGGAAAGCAGACTTCACTGGTGCAGGAACATGTAATCTCTGGACATATATTGGCCCTTCATTTTCTCAGTCATGAACAGCCTGACCAGCCAAGGGGAACATTGGATTGTTCAAACATTATTAGCAGCTTGGGTGTGAGTTTGAGGTTAAGTCATCTACTGCCTTACAGGTCATTTTGCCTTCCATATCTCCTTTGGCCTTGCTTCTTTTCTTCATCTCTGACTTAGGCAGTCAGTGCAGCCACTTTTTACAGCACCTTGCTTGTGAACAGAATAACCAGTGCTCTTGGCCAGTCATGAAGATTTGCTAAAAAGAAGCAAGGCTGTTGCTGTAGTTTTCCCAGAAGCAAGGCTGTAAGCCAGAGGGCACATACAAGACTTGTTTTTGCCCATGCCTCTGTATGTGACTCTGCTGAGGTTTTCAGTGCTGATAGTGATTCATAGTCACTGAAAGTTTCCTTACCTTTCAATAAGATTACTTTACACCACTCTTAAATATCTTCTGTTATCTAAAAAAGGTTTCACCACATAAAACTGCAGAAAAAAATCAAAGAAATGAAAAAAATATTTGCCAGCATACTTAATTTGGGAAGAAACCCCTCTTTTACATGCATTTAATAGATTTATTTAAGCTCTATTTGATAATGAATGCTCTATTTGTTTATGAAATGATATTATGCTACATTTTATTACAATAGGATAAAAATATTGTTTCCCGGATATTTCAGTTCTTCCATGCATAATTTGGAATCCATTCAACTACCAGTTCTCAGATGCTGGTTCATTTTCCTAACTGTGAATCTTTTTGTTTGTACTTATCTTGCATCTTTTTAAAGAGTGCCATACAATTCTTATCATATGAAAGTAGCCTTTGTTACTTCTCATAGAGTAAAATAATGATCAGTGGAGGGGTTTCATGCTGGCTCAATTGGCAATGAACAGCGTTTATTCATGATACAAAATTAGTAAGTACAAATAAATATTTTAGTTTCCCTGTGTTTGCTTTTTTAAAAAAACTGTACTTAAGTGAGTTAATATTGGGTTGCCACCTTGGCTGTAGCTGTTGAAAAGAGTAATCCCTCCTAAGATAGAAAGAAATTAACCTCTGTTCTTTGCTCTGCAGGGAAGCACAGTTGAAGAACAGTGTTGAGAGGTGTAAATTCTGGAACAGAGCCCAGCAGTAGAATCCCAGGATTAAGAATACACTTAAAGGTTTTTCTGCACCACCAAAATGCTGAAGAAAGCTGTATCTAAAAGACTGGATAAAGAGGTTACAAATAAAACTGGCAATAAAACTGTTAGAGGGTTTCTGGTTGTTGATTCTGTTCCTATGCAGAGGTGTCAGGGTTTATATCAAGCATTACAAAAATTCAAGCATTCATAGTAATATCTGTCCATTTAAACCACCTGCCTGTGAAAGTCACTGCTTCACAACATGTAGCTCCAAAAAATTATCTTCCATTCTTCATGTATGGCAAGTGATGCTATTTTTAGAGTAAAGTTGTCATGAACACCATATCTTTCTTTTTTCCTTTCTGCTCTTTTGTCCTACCATGTTTTACTCATACAAATGTAAGGTGGATGATTCAGCACTTCTCCTGCACTCTCTCATAAATAATGGCTTCTCTGGTAGTCTACCTCATAAATGGCAGTATTTTTCTAGAAAATATTGCAGGTTTTGATTTTTAGCTATCCCTTCCCAGCCTAGTTGACAGCTGGAAATTCCTAACATCTGTTGGCATTATTAATATTGTGCATGAGCTACATGTGGAACTGTCCTGGTTAGAGAAAGGGGGTTGAATTTTATCACTATGTGGGTGTGACTGAATTGTTTATTCCAGACCATGTCCGTCATTGCTGGAGGTGTGGTTCTGGCAGGCAAAGCCGGGGACAAGAACGCGCAGTGCTCCATCTGGCCGGCGCTGCAGCAGGAAGGTGTCGGGGTCAGCCCGTGGGGACCCGGCCCTTCTCCTACCCCCACCGGCCCTTTTCCCGCTCCTCTGAGCTGCAGCTCCAAGACCTGGTGCTGCAGGACAGCAGCGATGAGCCCGTGACACGGCTCCGGGACAAGCAGAGACAAGTGACTGGCAGCCCTGTTGCGTGCACTGCACAGGGACAGCCAAGTTCCTGCTGGCCCTTGGGATCAATAGGGGCGTGCATGTGCTTGCTGAATACACCAGGCCGGTGAATTTTCCCCATAGTCATGTACTGAACCCAGTGCCTTCCCTCTTCAAAAGACATGCTGCTTCAATTGAGAGACGGATATTCCAGGGAAGCAACTGGTTTATTCAATGATTAATTCTGTTAACTCTACCATTATTTTAAGTGGGATTTCAGTTGTAATTTTTTTAATGTCATTATCAGAATCAATCCCACAGACTTAATCATGGTTGTGCTTTTGAGATGAGATTAGAAATTAATTATCCTTTTGCCGATGAAAGAATTATACTAGTTTTGTTTTCCACAGTATTCGGTGTGGTGGTCTACAATTCCACTGAACTTATGCTATGATACTGGGAGTTTTGCAATAGTAAGAGTTGCGCAAATGACAGTGACTTGGATTTTAATTTTTTGAGATATGCCTCCTGTGTCATCCATAAGAGAAAGAACAGCTTTAGCAAATAAGAAATTTGGGGGAAAATGCTGAAAGTAAAACACTTTAGAGCATTATTTTATAATATTTTACATATAATTGAAGAAAATTTTGGAATGAAGTAACATTGCATTTAAAATCAAAACATTATTTTGAAAATGTCAGAGTTACTTATGTGGGAATGGGGATTTGCATCTCTATCTATAAGTCAGACAATTCTATGTGCTCAAAAGAAATTCACAAGTTCCAGTTTATTCTAATCTGCATGTTCCACCAAAAAAGTTTCTTTCCTCCACACCTGTTTTGGCTATAAAGCCTGCTGGGAATACTTATAGCACAGTCAGCAGGTGAAGTTATTACATATGGCTTTGTTATAGCTTTGTTATTTTGGGGAATATATGAGAAAATGTAGATTTTTAAAGAAAGCTATTATTATTTGCTCATTTATAATTGGTCCTAATGTCAAAATGCTATGGTGCATGGCAAGAAATTTTTCCATTTTTAGTCAGAAGGTGGCAGGTGCTGTGATTTCATGCAGGCTGAGATTTTTAGAGAAATACAAGAAGCAGAAACATGGTATCCATCCTGTTAGAGACAGTACAAATAGCAGGGTAGGAATGGCTCATGTCCACAATGCTTAGAGCTGTCATTCTTTAGAGTAGATCCTCTGTACACACTCACTAGCTTATGATTTCTGTGCCCCTGGAATTCCTGTACCCTTAAGGCCATAAACCATTATTATTTGGGTAAGGTGGGATGACTGAACAAAGTGCTTGAGGTCACACGAGAGCTATGCTACAGCCCTCCAAAATGATGTTTTTATACAAGGAACCTGAGGGTAGGTGCTGCTTTGGTATGAATGCCTGCTTCTGTTCAGGATGGCAGTAGATGTTTATATTCAGGAACATGTACTCACTTTTCGTAGAGACAGTTTCTACTCTATTGGGAACCAAAGGAATAACACTTGTGCCAGAAAAAGGTCATTATTATTTGTCTCAAAATAAATGAGATAGTCTTTGTTTATTTAATTTGATTTTTAAATTTATTAATCCTAAATATATAATTGTGCTTTTTATCTGAAATTACCAGATTAACATTACTGAGAATCTAAACTGGGCCCATTTTACTGCATGAGATCATAATGGATAAACAGAATTGGGGAAATTTTCCTTTCTTTATTCACCGAGTGAAACTAATTTGGTGCAGAGGGCCAACAAGGTCCTTGAGGAATGTGTCACCTAATTTCTCTTTCAAGAGCTTCAGTAAGAGATACATGTGGACCATGTGAGGTTTTCTGGATGGAACAGCTGTTAAACAGTTCCCTCACAGATTGCTTTTGAGAATAAGACTTATCTATCTGAGCACTGGCAGGAAGAAAATGCTGACAAACTGAGGAATCTAATGGTACTAAAATGGGTGTTCTGAAATCAGAAAGTTAGTTCAGCTGAGTGGGATTTCCCTATCTTTTTTTCCTTCACCAAAGAATAGCCATTTTTCAGAGCATGTGTAGTAGAAAGGGGTATGGCTATTGAGATCCTAATTCAGGTAATTGTGACTTCCAAACATTTCCAAGAAAGTCTTGTTACCAAATTTAGGGCTGTTCTTTGTGCCTCTTTCCCATATCCTTGTTGGTCTCTGCCAAGTGCTGAATAATCTGGCCATAAATACTGAGAACATGTTTTATAGTTTTCATTTCATTTTCCAATATGCTTTTGTTATATTTTTTGTGGTCATAACTGAGTAAGAAAGAACTTGTCCTGGGAATGAGCAGCTCCAGAGGATTTTGAATTAGGAGATCTCTGAATTAGAAACTGTAAACGTCTGAGAATGCAAGGTGAGGAAAACAAATGAAGTAGAAATAAAGTGAGCCCTCTTAGATTGCCCAGTTTTTATAGTCTGCACTGTGGGCCTAGAGGCAGTCTCAGAAGTAATTCGTGTAATTTAAGTTTTTAAGGTTAAAACTAGCTTTTGCTCATAGAGCAAGTGAGTAGCCAGAAGAGAAGTATAGGAGCAATACATTCCCTACAGAGGCAGCTGCACACTGCCAGGGATCTGGAGAGTGCATGACAGCCACCCTGTCTCAGACTGAGAAGGGCAGGGACGCTGAGTACACACAAAGAGGGTTGCATCAGGGACATACCTGGCAGAAGGTGTTCATTCTTCTAGCTGCAATAATTTTGAAGACCATACATTTCAGTTCAGATACACGATTTTGAGGATCTATCGTTTTTTTCCATCAGTAACACATCTGCATTTTCTCCATTATCTGTTCTGTGTTCCTTCATTGCTGTGAGTAACTCATTTTGGGCTGGTAGGCTAGATGCCCTTCCAGGGAACTATGCCCATCTATAGTTCCTGGACCAGTTGTCCAATCTTCCCAAAATCTCCTTGATGTTTCTGCAAGTTAGGGCTTAAAAATACTCATAGGGAAATACTGCAATTTTGGCCCTGTGATAGCCAAGCTTTTATTGCTGGCACTCCAAAGAGGTTTTTTCTCCTTCAGCCAGCCATGTGATACCAGCACAGCATACCATCAAACTGCTCACACTGGGTCTTGCCAAAGGAAACACTGCTTTGGGCTTCACCCACAGGAGTCACAGAGTCCGAGCACTTTATCAGCCATCCAGCAAAGAAATCGAAGACATGAGAGATGGAAGGAATGATTAGTCATTTAATCTCTTCTTCTGTTTTTGCTGGTCTGATTGCCAGGGAGATACTGTATTAAAGGAGTGGTCCACATATTAGCTTCGCTTCATCGTGAAAACAGCATTTAAAAATACAGTTTAAAAATACTTTTGAACTGAAAATATTATTGTGTTGTTGTTTAGCCAAGCTCAAATAATTTAATACTTTCAATATTCCTTGTAAATTATCTGTTCAGATCTTCTTCTGTGTTTCTCTAAATTCTATCCAGGTTCTCCTACTGATACCCTTACAGGAGAAAAAGTCTATTTAGATCAGCATACCATTTTTTTCTAAATCAAATTCAGGGGCTTGTTTATGGAGAGTGCTTTAACACAGTTCATGCCCTCTTCCCATGTTCCTTTTTTAGTCTTTCTAAAAGGCTTCCAGGGCAGACTCCCTCTGTTTTCTCTTTTGTGGAAATGGAAAATGAATATGAATTCTACTAACTTTCTCCCCCCNATAACATATGATATATGTACTTCTAAGTTGAAAATAAACTCAGTGCAAATATTCACTGAAGTTAGCATGGCAGCTGCTTGCTCTGTGAAAGTTACCAGGAATGGACAGAAGGTAGAGAAATCTGTGGGTAAAATCTGAGATGAGTTTTTAGTCTCCTTTCAAAGAAGAGATTTAGGAGGGATGCAGGATGTCCTGGAATAAAAGTGGTCCTGCCCCATTGGAAAGAGAAATGCCATTCCTGGGCAGGGCTCAACCTGACATTATGTACCATAGACCACTGCAGCTTGTTCAGTTGGGAAGCAGATGCCAAGATAATGGTGTTCCTACCAGGGAAAAAATTCAACCCAGCTGCTTGTGCTATTAGTTCAGTTGTAGAGGTGGTGTGACAAGAAACACCAGGGCAGTGTTCCTAACCTCAAATTGCTGCTTCTGCCAATGCTGGAGAGAGCCCTGGAGGGAATTCTCCAAGGTGAAAGGACTGGAGAGGTGGTAGCCACTTGATCTGCTGCATAATGCTGGGTCTATGAAATTTAACTACTTCTTCTAGCCTTGAAAGAAACTGAGATCTGAACAGACTAACCTTCTAGTTTGGAGCACTGCAACCTCAAAATTTTTGCAGAGAAACATGCGATAAGATACAATTCTTCTGAAATCGAGCATCATCCCATTTGTTTAATGAATTTGTTAGCACAAAGCTATAAATTAAAGGAAATACTAAGCAAATATGAATGTTAAATTTTCTAGATTATTAGTGCATATAGAAGTAAACTTTGTAATGAGTTGGAAGTGTTATCAGCCATTATCTTCTGAGACTCCACACAGCTGAGGAAGTAGATTGACAAGCATTCCTGATAGTGCAGTAAATTACTTTATTACCGACATTAACATTACCTCCTGCTTCTGGGGCACCCTGCATTAGTATTCATATACAGCTGTACTCATGAGCATTTGCAATATAATTGTATTCTTCTGCCTCATTGTAGAAGTCTCTTGACTAGTCCTGCAAACTAAAACTTCTATGGTCATGTGTGAACAATGCTTTAAAAACTGCAGAAGAGGGGTCTCACTGTGAATTTCAGTGACTGGCTGTTTAGTACCTAGATTATAATGAAATCTAAAATGAAAACAAAAAAAAAAAAAAAAGGAGGAAATCTTCAAATAAATATTAGCAAGACAGTAATTTGATGACTTCATACATCTCTAATGGGCAAACTGTACTGAACATCCTGTGGCAGTTTTGTTGGAAGAAATTAGGAACTCTAAAGCATAGATTGGGTCACAAAATCTAACAATGGAAAATCATACGCTGTATATCAAATCAGATTGTCAGGGACTGCCTGAAATGAAATAGTAATTCATAACTTGATCTATAGGGATGTAGCCATCCACCTGAATGTAGATTTCTTTTAGAGAAAGGTCCACTAATGGATGATACTCTGTGGAGCAAGTGCAGCTGCTTCTACTGGGTGCTGCTGTGAGTTAAGGAAGCTCTGCCTGATGAAGAAAACTGAAACATTGGTCAACAAATGACCATTCACTTGTTTGGTTAATGAAAGGGAAAGCACTTTCTTTCAGGCTGCTTTCCCTCTCTTCTACAGTTTAAAAAAAAGGGAGGATAGTAAAGCAAAGCAGAGCTGTGCTTTGATCTGTTTCTTTTTGTCTGATTGCTCTGCTCTTGAGTCTTTGCAGTGGCTCATATAGGTGTTAACAAGACTGGCAAAGGCTTGTTGGTGTGTCCTGCCTACACCTGCAACCCATTAGTAGAAGTGTTATCTGCTGTAAGCTTTTGATCAATTGAGATTTTTCTCACTGCCTACTGACAGCCATTCATCCTTCAGTACCAGTGCCAGGCAATTAGAAATGGCTGTACAGTTCTTCTAGTTCATAAAAATTTCCAGAAATATTTCCTTCAGTGTAGTTTTTCAGTTGAAATGTGGTGCAGACAGAGGCTAGGTATGTGAAATCCATGGCTACAGGAGTATATTTTAAAGTCTCCAGGCCACAAGTTTATTCCTCTTGCCAAGAAGAGAGGAAAAATTTATAAACTGGAAAAAGAAATGAAAGGAGGTCAGGAACAAACCAGAAAAAAGGAAAATGAAAAACTAGAGAAATACAAGCAGAAAAAGAGATACATATTATATTAATAATGCAACATTTTAATCAATTGCTATGGAATTCTAACCTTATCTCCAAAAACAGCAATGATAAAACTGGATATTAATGCAGGGATCTTAATAAGTTCAATAAAACTGATTTTGAACTTAGTTCTTGGCAGAAGTAATTCAGTGATATGGTATATATTATAAACGAATAATTTTATTATTTCTTTTTAATGGATAATGTTGTAGATTCCTAGAGTATGTGGTAGGCACAATACAGATACAGAAAAATACACAATCCCTGATCCTGACAGTTTTGACCTAAATAAAATTAAGAAGCTTATTTCATCATATTAGTGGAAGATGAAACCAGAAGTTGATCATGCTAAATACTGGCAAGACATTCTTAAACTGTTCTGTTCATCACTCTGGGTTTCACAGCATAAGATTAAAAAATGTGTTTAGTTCATCATCCAAATACTGCTCATCCAAATATTGTCTCAGCAATATCACCTTCTGTTAAACAAATGTGAGTTCTTTGTTGAGTAGATGATCTCTTTTCCTCTATTTGACAAAATACGCCCTCTTCCCTGCATAATGTTTTTCTGCTTTTCTACTCTGATTCAGTTTTTATGAATTCAAATGTTTTCATTTAATTTAATTACATATCTTGTTAGCATAATTCAGGACCTTTAATATACATGTAAGAGTGACAGTTTTAAATGCAAAATCTAATTACACCTTTAAAACCTTTCTTGTGAACAGAAGAAACTGGTAGCATTTTAAGACAATTCTTTTTCTTAAAAACATCAAAATTGGTCAAAAATGGTCAACTAAGCTCTAAAACATTTGCTGCAGAGATAGCACTAGTTCCAGTAAATAAGTGGAAAAGTGCTAGGTTGTATAAAAATTAGTAGCCTAGATTATGTAAATTTTACATTTAAAAATTAACAAGCAAATTAATAACTAAAATGCCTTCTTTAGTAAATAAGGATTCTATTGGCAATTAAACAGATAACTTGTAAAAAGGCTTAATGGAGCTGCAGTTTGTAAGGAAAATGTGTAGTCATTTTTATGCTCTTAATGCTTGAGAGGAAAAATATAGGCATTAACTATTTTATGTATGATTAGCAGATGTAATGAAAAACTAACTATTGGTGATGTTTAATGGTCTGTCTTGGTTGATAATAATAATTACAAGGGAATACATTATTTTATGAAATAGACAAATCTCTAGTTCATCATCCATGGAACAAGTAACGATATCACAGCTACATTACAATAAATGGTATCGTGACCAGCAGTGGCAGAACAGAGATCAAAGGAGTGGGAGGCAGCTGGCAGAGCTGAGCAGCAGTGAAAATTCTGTGCTCCTCTGATACAGTGATTTTTCAGGAACATTCAAATTATGACTTGTAATTAAGGAAGGTGGAGAAGCTCATCTCATGGGTTCTTTGCATACATTTTTTATTAAAATCTTTGGAAACAAGGTATTAAAACATTAATGAACATGTTAAATATGAATGGAGAAACACATCATCAATCAATCATTAAGGAGTCTGTCTTGCAGGAGGAGTGAAAAACAGTTTCCCAGAGGTTAAAAACCAGTGGCTTGCTTAATCTGTTTCACACTTCAGCTCAACTTTCAACCATGGACATGAGGAAGAAGGTATGTGAGTGTTCAGCTGTGTATTTTCATAGTGGGTAAGCTCAATGCCCTTTCATCCAGATGTTTCTGTACTGTGGTCTGGATGAGAAGCTGACAAGGTTCACAAGGCTTCAGAGATCCACAGCTTAATTGAGCAACCCATTAGTAGAAGTGTTAATCTGCTGTAACCTTTTGATCAATTGAGGAGATATTTCTCACTGTCAGATTTTGCCAATTATAGTCCTTCTTGGTTCATCCTGGTCTGTAGTACCTAGAAAGGAAGCTTTGAATATGTCAAAGAAACAATTAGAAGAGACAAGACTCTCTATTTGAGAAAGTCAGGGAAGAAAGCAGTGCAGGCAAAGCCTGAAATACCTGTCACTATACTGGAAAGATGCCTTTTGTTTAGTGAACACACCATGTTTCATCACTGAAACAAGACAAACTTGCACTTGGAGACAAAGAGAAGACACTGGAGAATATACATTTCTGGTTTTAGAATATACACTCAATCTAATATAATGTTTGTATGTAAGGTTCATTTAATTTATTGAATAAAAGCCCTCCCTACACTGAGGTAGGTGTCACAATTCTACTTCAAAGTGTACTCATATCTCTTGTACTTTAGATAATTTTTCTGCTTTTAATGTCAAATAAAAGAGACACATCTTATTTTGCTTGGCTTTGTTATAATATGATGAAAGACAAGGCCTGGAGTGGTAAATCTGGGCTAGGTTTTAGGCCAGAAACATTGGTAACCTGTCTGCATCTCCCCAAATCTAGAAGAATAGGTTAAGACACCAGTGTTGTGTGGCTTTGTTTAAATGTACACAGTGATCCAAAACTAGATCCACCTGAGCATTTTTATTGCCCCAGAGGGGATAGTGCCCTGGCTGCCCAGCTGTTTAGGAATCCCAGAAACCAGAGAAAAGATTTCCTGTAAATATTCTTTTATTGAAGGAATTTTTTATTATAATGTTATGCAGTTATATGATCAGTGTCTTGGTTCTACTCTCACAGCTCAATTTTGATTTCTTCATTGAGTAGAGCCCAAAACCATTGTGGTTTGGTTTTTTCCTCCAAGCAAAAATATGCTTTTTTCTCACACAAAGTATGTCATGGTTTGAATATTTGATAGCTTTTTAAAAGGCCAATGCTTGATTTTGTACAAGAGAAAATCTTTCTGTGAAATTAAAGAACCTGCATTTCAAGTAGCATGACCTTGATGAAGCTGTTGTAGTAGGGTTAGAAATAGGTGATGTTTAAGGTCCTTTCCAACCGAAGCCATTCTATGATTATATGATATTATTCTATGACTTAAAATTGAATTAGCTTTAAAGTATACCATTTTATAACAGCTGCTAGTTTTTAACAGTTCCAGTTACAAAAATATAAATAACCATGATGGACATTGTTTCAGTAACATGCAGTGATTGGGGGAAATATTTTATTTTTAATTTCTACTTTTTCCCCATATGATTTTTAAAACCCAGAATAGTCTGCTTTAATGATCAGTAGTTTTAAGGTGCTCAGGTTGCAATGTTCTCAACCGAAATTTTTCACAACCTATTTTGTTCTTTGTCCTTTTCAGATTTTAACTTTACCCAAGCTGACATTTTCCTCAGAGTACTTCTACTCAAGTAATTTGGCGGAGAGGCAGGGGGGGAGAATGGGTAAAGTATTATTATACCTTACTGTGAATGTTTTGGTTATCCAAACCTCACTGTAAGTTTCAAAGTCACCGGAAAATTTTAGATATGGAAATCCTCTATAGCTGTCCCCAGGATTTAATGCTTCTCCCAATGAAGTCAGTACTGGTCCTGTTCCCAGTTTCAGTGTGAGTGCGTCAGCCAATACATCCAGAATTACCCTGACCCGTGGAGCTTAACAGCTTGGTCACCCATATTAACAAGGAGATCTCTGCACTCGGGGGAGTGAAAAGCCTTTTTGAAAACAAAAGAATGAAATGCTTAAGCCTAGAGGAAGGCGGAGGAAAGTAAGGAGATTAAAAATAAGTGAGGACAAGAAGGAGGGTAGTGAGGGGAATTAACCTAGTTCATCAGCTGTTTTACTTGTGGGTGAAGCTGGGAAATCCTTTCCTAGAGTCAGCATGAAAACTAACTCCAGCTCAGGGCTCCATCGAGCATATCCTTGGCTGACTTGCTTCCGTGTGCGCCAAACCACTGAAGTGTAGATGAGGGAAAGAGAAGGAGATGCCAAATATTGGGATGCAGCTGTCTGACTTTTCCATATAAAAGTCAGCAAAACAGAGATCTACATATTTTGCAAAACTCAATCCATTTTCCAAAGGAAGGTCATGGAATTCAAACAAAAACATCCCAAAACATAAATAATGACTGGATTGAGCTTTGTTGCTTGTTCTTACCTGATGTATGGCAAATCCCGTTCATCTGCTCATCTGGGGAAAATCAGCCTCTCCTCCCAAGAGCCATGGAGAGTATAGTTCATAGTCTGTATCCATATTTCTTAATTAAATAATTTAAGTTAACTAGGACTATAAATTTCTTCATTGGTTTTTTACTTCTCAGAATTCAGTAATTTTGTAATTGTTTGATTAACTTCAGGACATCTCTTCATGTTTTCTTCTCTCTTTCCTTTTCTTCTTTCTTTCTTAACTAACATTTCAGCCATTTCATATTTCATTCAAAAATAATGCCTTCCCAAATTTCATGATTTTCTACTTTTTCTGCTTCATAGCACTCCTGTCTTCACACCCTCTGAGTCTTATCCAATACTCAGTGATGTTAATAGAGAAAAATCAGCAGATTTGGGGCAGGCTTGTTCTCTAGGATATTAAATAACAGGAGGTAGGAGGCACATGTATGAAGCACAACTATTAGACCAAGGGCAAAATCCTGACTTTTCCAGACTTCTTTTTAAGCAAATCACTTAAAATTTTGGTATCCTGATGTCCAATTCTCATCCTAATAGTGATACTCACCAAAATAAAGCAATTAAGATGTTACAGATAAAAAAGTATAAAACTTGTGGACAATATTATTCCTCATGAGGATGGTCCTGTAGCGTGGAGCAGGAAAGTGGAAGTTTGCTGGTCTCTCTTGCCTTTCAGATTAGTCTGTATACAATACTTAGTCCAAGTTGGTGGCCTTCCAGAGGTGTCTGGTATCAGTGAGGGGAAGGGAGTGAGGCCTAATGCTGGCAGATGTCCCAGCATTAATTTAGCAGAACATTAAGACAATTGCTCATGGTTTAGACAGAAGTTATTTGGTAACTTCAGGTAAGAAATCAGGGAGTTACTCTTTTCCCTGTGGAGGGGATGGTGGTACAGAGGTGTGTCACACCAGATTTACAGGGCTGCACAGACTGTGCATGGTAGCTCTGGAGCTTCAAGGATTTGAGCTCTGGATCATTCTACATTTCAA
The DNA here is from genome assembly GCA_013400735.1 of Pomatostomus ruficeps. NCBI lineage: Eukaryota > Metazoa > Chordata > Aves > Passeriformes > Timaliidae > Pomatostomus > Pomatostomus ruficeps. The sequence continues at coordinate 84,999 of VYZT01000612.1, forward strand.
TCTGCTGGGGCTTCCATGTTAACCTAGCACCAGTTCCATGTTTTTCCTAGCAGAATGAGCTAATTAAATGAGAAAGCTCCTCACAGACCTTTGGGTGTCCAACTGTTCTGAGAAAGGGATCGTTCTATTGTGATATTGTCAGAAGGCGGCAAAAGAGAAAAAGCAAGACTTTGACAAGAAATGTCAAAATCCATTTTCTGCTTGAGATGACATTGGAGTCCAGGTATCCATTGCAATGCTTTTCCTATAGGAGGCCTGGTCAGGGGAAAAATAGGTAAAGTGACTCTCAGCAGGACAGTAAAATTCCTTTTTTCTTTTCCTTTTTTCTTTTCCTTTTTTTCCCTTCTGAATGATTTCTTTCTGTAAGAATGCAAAATAAAGCCAAAAGTCTCCAAGGTATCTTTTCAACAGACTTCCAATCTGTAATGATGGTTCCAATTGCCAAAATATTTAAAAGGTCTCTGAAAGTCAAACCCTTTCTCATGGCTGAAGAAGTAAATTATACAATATTTATGGAAATCTTTAAAATAGGACCGTAACAAAGGTATGACATTTTAGTACATAATGTGGAGTGCATAGGTAACCAGCCTAGACATTCCCTCTAACAGTCCTATAGAAAAGAGTTAAAAGGAACTTTAACATTATGATATCCAGAGTTAACAACTGTTCAAAAAAATAGGTTCTCATGACAGAAGGGCTTTAAGTATTTGCTTAAGTACTTAAGTTAAACAAAAAAATTAAATAAATAGGAGATGCTGCTCTGGTTTTGATTCTAATAAAAAGGGGAGGAGCTGGTTTTGAATGTGAAGGAGAAATGTAACAAGCATGGCAAGGAGCAGGTGACTTCCTTGTTCTTAGGAAAAGGAGAGGCGGCCTGAAAGTAGGAATCAATAAACTCAGTATTTGTAGGTAAGATTTCATAAATATATAATCCAAGGTAAAGGGACTTACGGACATCAAGGAAGTCTTACAAGAAAATACTCTAAAGGAACAAGCACAAACTGTCCAAGAATGGTGAAAGGGCAAGAAGTTTAAAGGAGTTTTGGTTACATGTTAAGCTCTGCACTGGTATTTAAGTCTAGAAGGAAGCACATAGGAAATCAAATAGAAATTGGGTTGGCTATAAATTAATTGTAAATCAATAGCACTAGCACTTGGCTAGGGACAGCAGAGTAACTAGCTGGTATTCTTTTAAGTTAATTTTATTAATGTTTTATTACTATTTTATTATTTATCAATAATGTTTTTATTAACTCATTAACAGGAAGCACAATGACATTTCCAGTTGGCTGTTCCTTGGGAAAGAGAGCCAGCAAAAGATGTTACCCAGTAAACAAAAATGTTTTCTGCATCCATAATAATTTAAAAGTAACTAATTGGTAACTAATCCAATACTGGGTGAGACCTCAGTTTAGAACAAAGGTATAACAAATAAGAGAACCCTTAGGTGAGCTGGGTATTTTAAATCATGTGAACTTGGCAAAAGTCATCCATAGGTGCCTAAAGAATTGATGAGGAAAGCTCAGAAAAAATTAAGTATCTTTGAGAATTTGTAGAGATCAAGTCTAATATTGGGTATATGAAAACAGCAAATACAGCACTTACCTTGGAAAGTAAAGAGCTGGGAAATTCTAGTTAAGCTAAAGTGTCCTAGAACAAATAGATAATTAAAGAAACCATGTGTAGGCTTTTGGAAGATAACACAAGTATGAGCAATGTGTTTTTTCAAAGAAGGTTCATATCAAGCTCATCAAATTTCCTTGTCCAATGAAAAAGTCATTCTAGATGAGTGAAGCAAAAGATAACAGGTTAACTCAGAGACAATTTGAATTGTATTAATGACAAGCAAGCCAGGAAGATGTAATCTTGCTGAAACTGTTATGCCCACATATAGGACAGAGTTGGAAGCCAAGAGAAGGTATCAATACGTTGAGTGAAATCTTCAATACTGGAATAAATTACAGTGATGAAGCAGAGAACTGTAGTATTAAGCTTGCCACATATAAGCATCTGGAAAAGACTTCAGGAAAAAAAGGCTTCAGGTAAAGATTCAAAGAAATAGTAAAAGATTGGAGAAATCATCCAAATAGTTATTCAAATTTCACTGGAAACAGTGCAGATTAGCACCAGGAACAACTAGTTGTCTGAATCCAGGATAGGAACAGCTGGATAGGTGGCTGATCTTTAAAAAACCCAAAAAACAATAGAGATTCAGAATGAACATGACCCAAAGGTGTCACAATGTTGGGAGAAGGCAAGTCTCAACTGAGATGTACAAGTAAGTGTGTGGCCTCCAAGACACAATAATCCAGGTCTGTTCACAAGGGGCAGACAGTGTCTGGCACTGCCTTTGAAGCAATGTACAGGTGACTGGAGGGAGTTTACAGGAGCAAGGATTTATCAGAAGGCTACAAACAAAGAAGTGTGGAGATAGGATAACTTATTTGGGATTCGTTAACTGGAGATAGACAAGGCTGAGCATGGAGGCAGGTTAACAGTCTCCCAAGTATGTAAGAGTTGATTCCAAAGTGCAAGGTAGAATCTGTAGTGAATAGGGCAAGAAACTATCAGCCTAAATCAGCATGAAAAGTTCTGGCTTAACATTGGTATAAACTTTTTAACAGGAATGATTGTGAAGTATTTGGGCAGATTGCCTGAGTAAACTGTGAAATTGCAATCAGTGGTGGTGTTTAGGAACAAGTCATAATAGGTATTTGTCTCCTTAGCCTTTTCATTCCTATGCCCAGACAGACACTGTCTTACAGCTTGGTCATATTTTTTAAGTTGTAACCATAGAAAGAAATTCTCTGCAATAAATTCTTTAACAGTTGTGGCAGGTTAGGTGCAGAAATACAATAGACAGCAAAGTGGGGAATTCAAGGGAAACCAAATGAGGATAAATATTAGGTTGTTGCATATTTTTCTAGCACTTTTAATGCACAAAGACCAAAATTTAGAGGATCTGTAACATCATTGCAGTCCAAGAAAAGAAAAGAAGTTGAGAGAGATTTTATTTTCTTGGGACTGAGGTGTAAGCAACTGTTATTTGTCCACAAATATGCTCTGTGGCAGAGATACATGGAAACATAAGATGAAATTATTAAATATTATACTTGCTGATTTTTCTCAAGTGGACATGACACTACCTCCAGCTGTCACACCTGCAGTCACTATGACTGCCTCTCCCTCAGGGCTCAGATCTGTGCTCTCAACTTTTGCAGTCCCTGCTTCTCTCCCCAGTTTTGGTCAAAGTTCCGCCAATTGAATAACTTCATCCTCAATGGTATAAATGCTGTAGATCTTACTCTGTGTTGGGTGAAAGCAAAGATCAAAACCCAAATTCTTTTGAAGAATTTCATGCTAGGCTTGTCTGTACTCTGTATTGTGGTAGATGACAGAGCCAATGCCCACTTGAGGGCATATTTATGAGAATTTTCATCACATCAATAGGCTAATTGAATTCAAAGGATGTTTCTGCTCACTGCTTCCTATGGTCCATCCACAAGCAGGAATGATCAGGACAGGGACAATTTTGTCTGTGTTTGTACAACTCTGAGAGTGCATAGATTATATATTATACCTTACTAAGAACATGAAAAGCCTAATATCTCAACTTGATCGCTAAGCTAGGATTTTCTCACTTGTTTTATATATAATGTATTAAAACCTGTCTTGTGATATAACTAACAGATAAATCTTGTACCCATTTCTGTCCCGTCAGACACCTTTCTAGTAACAGCTGTACTTAAAGGTGTGTATGAATATTATGAGTAGCAGATGTTATTTTTCTGAAAAACCTATTTCTGGAAAGATGCTGCCTCCAGTGTACAGTAACTTCTACAAACATGTGTCATTCCACTTTGGTTATAGAACAATGACAAAGAAATCACGGTAGTGAAATAAACATCTTAGTGTTGTAGACAAGTATAATCAAAGATGATTACAGCATACAGATGATTAAAGCATACATATTTGTAGTTGCTTCCATATCACTACTTATTAATATCAGACATTATCTTTTTCTTGGGATTAGCATTTTATTTATTACCATTTACCATTTTTAGCCAATTCTAATGAGAAACCCAGTGCTAAACAACATTACATCAATTTAATCAAAATAACTCCCTGCTGTATGTTTATATTTTAGTCTGGTATTTAATATCTAGATATGCTTAATCTGTAGAGAGTGTGACACAAGGTACATGGAATTTAAGGCCAGTGCATGTGAGGTACTTCTGGTGGGGACTGGCAACAGCAGCAGGTAATGCACAAGATGCAAACTCAGCTGCAAAGCACTGAAACCAAACTTTGCTTTACCAACTTTCTCTTGACAAGCTGTACAAGACATAGAAACAATAACTACAGATATTTTCTTTTATCTATGTATTAACCTTGGTTGGTTTAGACTTGACATGTCTGCTTTTTATTTCAAAGAAGGATTAGAAGATTGAAAGAAAAAAGAAGTCTTGAATGAATATAAACCAATAGTGATTTATAGTGTCTTGTGAATCTCTTTTTCCCCTGGCTCGGATTTTAACATTTTTTCCTGATGTTCTGACCAGCAAAATGCCACTACCAGTTTGAAGAGAGACAAACTCATTCCATTATGACACAGCAGCTATGACAACCTCTCTTATTGTTGTTTAATGGTATTTTCAAGAATGTCAAAACAGCTTCCAAATATTTCTGGTTTTGCTGTTTCAGGGACATGAAAACAGCAGCTTCAATTATATTGAAATATTATTCGGAAGAGCTTAATACTTTGGGAGCATTTCTTGGAATAAGTGTGCTTGCCCATGTTTCTAGTCATAAATTGTCCATGAGTCTTAAAAGAGTTAGACTAAACCTTTTTAAGACAGACAAGTAGGCTATACTCAATAAAACAGAAAAACAGAAGTGCTGAATGATGGAATGTGGGGACTAGATTCTTGGTGGTGACTATTTAAATCTTCATTTCTCATTCACAAAAATCAGAGAATTGTCCAGTTCACCGTGACCTATGGTTTCCATTTGAAATGACTGTGCATGATTGCCTGCTTTGATATGAAATGACTTCTGAATGTTTTTTGTGAAAGTGGTGCCAAATCATAAAAATCACCATAATAAATGACACACTTATCAGCAAATTTCAGCAGTCAGAGGAAGGAATTTGGTGGACACATTAGATGAAATAGAAGTTAAAAAGATTAGGCAAAACTATTATCTGCTTTCTTATATGTACAGTTTGGGGAAAATATAATAAATCATTGGATCATAGGAAAACTCATGTTGGAAGGGAATTTAGGATGTGTCTGTGCCTACCTCCTTCTCAAAGCAGGAGGGTCAGACCAGATTGCTCTTGGATCAGACCAGATTGCTGAAGGTTTTCAGCTGACTCTGCCACCCCCAAGATGGAGACTGCACAGCCTCTGGGTGCAGTCTGCTCTAGTGCCCGACTGCCCTCAGGGGGAAACTTCCAGAGGTCAGAACCTCTCCTCCTTCAGCTTATGCCCAGAGTCTCTCATCCACCCACCAGGCACAGCAGTGAAGGTCCCGGCTCCCTCTGTTCTTGACAGCCTCCTCAAGGGCACTGCCTGGGGACGGCTGTTATTTCCCCCCAAAGCCATCCCTGCTCCAGACCGAGCCAGCCTAGCTCCCTCAGCCCCTCTGCAAGGACGTGCTCCTGCATTTACCATCTCAGTGTCTCTCAACCACACCCACTCCCATGTGCCAATCTCTTTTGTTGGGGGTACCAAAGTATACAATACATCTCAAACTCATAAAATTATTTCTGTCTCCATCTTCTCCACTGTAGAAGAGCAGTTCATGAGGTGACAATCTGAAACTTTCACAAGGTCCCAGGTGGAGTACCATAGGTCTTGATTCTTGGTCTAACGATTTCCTCTTATTCCCATACTGATGTTTCATTTCCAGTTCTTAGACTCACACTGTTTCCCACCCCTCAGACTTGTATGATAAAATCAGTTCAAATTGCTGTCTACCAGTGGTACTGCAAACGTGCATTTCATTTTTCTTTCCTTAAACCTGCACCTCTGTTTGCTGATCCAAATATAAGTCTTGCTCTGCATCAACTAACCTTGAGAATGGCAAATACAGCAATGGCCAAACAACACTGCTTTGCTTCCAGATGATCTGAAGGCTAATAGGACCTTAATCCTGCTGCCAGAACTCACTGTTCAGTATCCTAATGCTGGCCTGACTTTTGCTACCTTTATTGGTCATGGACGGTAGAAGGAAAGAAAATTGATTTGAGCAAGATTTCTTTAATTGGAACTACTTGAGTATGTTAAAAAAATCAGTAGAAGTAACACTATCATGACAGTTTCAACGTAAGAGCAATCCAAGTTTTTTCACTTCTGAAGTGCAGTGTCGCCAAAATGTGCTTACTTCAGAGCACATTCTTTACTTCTTGGTGTTTCAAAGTCAGAAAAAATCCCCCAAACAAGTGTAAAGCTGCTAATTGCATTGGCTGGCTCTATGCAATGAAGAGCATACAGAGTTTCTGTAGTTGCACAGGCCAAACCTGACCCTGACCTGCTGGAGTGGCTGGGCACACACTGCCTGGACTTGCATTCCACAGCCCATGGGAAAGGAGGACATGCACCTTCAGTATCCCAGCCTCTCATCAGGAAAGGGCAAGCAGCTCGCAATGAGCACTGTGGGAAAGGGAGCTAAGGAAAGAAAACCTCTCTGAAGTCAATGGGACTTGAGGGAACCTAAAATTTCCCCTGTGGGGGAAGGGGCTGGGTACACCACAAGGCTCTGTCATGGCACTGACTCCTCCAGGCCATCTCAAGCCATCCTACTTTGGCCCTCTGGATCACAAAGACCCTTGAGAAAGGTTGACTTTGGTAAGTGGAAGTAAAGGCAATACAGTCTGGTCCACTGATTTTGTTGTTGTCTTTTTAAGCTGCAGAGGACCATTATTTTCTACTGATCTTATTTTCCAAATAGCCATGAGGGATGAAAGCTGACTGAGAACAGTGTGATGCTGGTCTGAGGGGTGAGAGGTAACCACTCTTTGGTAAGCTGAACCTGAACCTTTTGACATTCTTCTATGGCCACTTTCATTAATAATTTGTAACTTGCTATTTTTTCGAATTTTTTTGACCAGAAATATCAGGGCTGCATGGAAAGCTCAGTGCACGCCCCACAGCTGACTGAGGTAGCTGCATTTTTTTCACCTGGCCATGCTGCAAGCCCACTGTCCATAGCTCTATAGTAAAGAGGTTTCTTTTCTTGGCCCCCCACAAGAGTAGCTTAACCTGCAAGATTCTCCTGATTAGGATGCATTTATAGTCATAGAAGTAGAAAAGAAATTCTTTTAAAAGATAAAGGGAAATATTATTTCATATTGAGGCACAAATCATAAAAAGCATTTATCCCTCCTTATATTTAGTGATGATAATTGTGGCCTGAGCAAGGAAAGTGGCTCTTTCTTTTAAAGAGCTGAGGAAGAACAATTTTCTGCATATGTCAGTAGTTTACAGCTGATATATTTTTATTAGCATACTGGTATAAGTACTCCCCACCCCGAAACTGTCTATGACTAGAGATTTAAATCTGAACTTTCTTCCATTCACACAGAGGTTTTCAGAGGATCCTGAGCTTTCACTCCCACACAATTCCCATTTTTATCTGCCACTGCACTGGAGAGAGGCTGTGGTGGAGAGTGTGCTGTGAAGAGGAAATTCAAGACTGCCATCCCCTGGATTTAAATTATAAATAATCACAATCCATGCACTGCCAATCATGTAAGTGGCTTTTGTATTCTCACTAGATAATATGTTTATTCTGTGCTTTCTTATACTTGTGTCTTTTATATTCACATTTTCACTTGACCATACCACTTAGCAAATGATCCATGAACCCAGCTGTCCCCAAAGCTGTGACTTGGAGCAAGGAAGCAAGAGGGGGAGATGAGTGACAAAACTATGTTTGCCTGCAGCTCTGGAGTGACGCTGCCCTTCGTGGGGCCCTGGACTCCTGGTGTGGAAGGAGAGTGTGGGTGCTTTGGTTTCCACATCCTAGAAGTGAGGTAGAGGTAAGGACGTGTGTACCCAAGCCTCATCCTGGCACAGAGCAGAGTCATGGCCAGGTTGGACATAAGGCCTCAGAAGTGAGTTGGAGTCCTGAGGAAGCTATAATCTAAGAGAAGGAACCCTTGCCACCTGAGCTGAGATGATGTCTGGAGTTAGGAAATAAAGGGTATGTGATGGTCTGCAATAAAATAATTTTCAGGTTCAGTTTTGGCTGCATGTTCATATCAGCTGTCAGGGAGGCATTGAAACAGTAAGAGCATATCCTAAGCCTAGGAGATGGAACTTCGCCTAAATCTAATCCAGAGTCAGATCAGAACACTGCACCCTTGACCCTGCTTCATGCACCTGCCTTTGATGAGTATGATTCTCAAGTGGGAAAATGAAAGAACTGTGGAACAGAAATGTCAGCCTTCCTTGGGGAATACATGCCTAATAGTATATAAGAGGTTAGTGTTATTTTAATTTCAACAGTCCTTGATGGATTTTCCTTTGTTAGGTTAAGTGAATATAGGTATTTCCCAATTCCCTTTACCTGATTCAAGTGCCTTGAGGGTTATAGAAAAGATCGGGAGTACTATGTTCCAGTCAGTACTTAAATACTGCTCTGGTTCTACTTATATTCTTCCATATTCTATCAGCAGGAAAATTTATCCCAAAAGAGAAGACGCAGAAACATGACAGAAAGAACTTACTTACTGTCTGTTATGCACCTCCCTTATCTTTTTTCTTTTTTTATTTTAGAAGAATGATATGCTGCAGAGGGACACCATTTTGAACTTGATTTCCTGTCACTGCTTTACCAGCTCTAAAAACTGCATTTGTTTGGATATTGTTATTATCTGCTAGACACTGATAGGAATGTGGAGTCACTCACTGAGAAAGGGAAACATGGTTCTCATTCAGAAGGAATGCAACTTCATCCATGCAGTTTACAGCGCAGTTGTATTTGAAGTTGAGCTGTGGGATCTTGTGGCAGTAAAAATCATTGTGATTTATAGGAAAATGTCACTCTGGCTGTCTCCTCTATAAAATCTTTTTACTACTCTTGTTGAATATAAATCAGAATTATGTGTCCAACAATATCATACTTTTGGCAAAATGTTGTGAAGACAAAAAATAATCATGTTTGAATTGTCTTGGCTTTTTTCTACAGAGAGATATTGCTGGAATTTATTACCTTGCCAAGATCAATATCCTTGTCCTTAAAAATAGTGTGTGTAACCATATGTCTAAATTGATATCCAAATTAATTTAAGGATGTTCACCATGAAGTTTGCCTTCAGCTTGCAAAAACAGTAGGTCTAACTTCTTGAAATGAAGGTGACAGAATTTCAAAATCCCACTCCATAGCACCAGACTTCAAAATCTTTGGGGTTTTTTTTCTGTGATACATCGCATCATATTTGCTTCTTATCAAACTTCACCCAGGAATTTTAGTAGGAGATGAACCTCTCTTCCCACACTGTATATTAGTTCAATTTCTAAGGAAAAATATATGTGTGACAAGAAGTAAATGATCAATTAATTGTTTGTCACAGTCCAGTTTCTGCCTCTGCAGTGAAGCCAGTAGGGGAATGTACAAGAGTTAAAGGAAGGTGAAGGAGGCCAGGAGACAGTAAGAGAGATGAGGACAATTTAAGGCAAGATCTGTGCCATCTCTTTCAAAGGCAGTTGCCAGCCAGCAGCATTTTAGCCGTGTGTGGTTCATGGAGGTGTAACCAGTGTGGTTTTCTGAATTTAGCTGAGGACAGACTCAGGCTACAGGGACTGCAGGGACAGTGTCTCCAGTTTGCCCTAAGACCCAAGAAAAGTCCCAGCTCTAGCTTGTTCCTGAGTGGAGCTGAAAGATTCTTGGAGACCCAGGGACACCTCTCACGGTTAGATGTTTGTGGAGTCCTCTGGGGATGGTGGCTCTTGGCCAAACGAAGATACTGGGGATAAAGGATTAACTTCACTTGCACCATTCAGGAGACTGGGCTAGACAGAGATTGTAACCCTCCCTTCTGTCCTTTATGAATTTAGGAGTTTACAAATCCTTCCTTCTACCTAAAAGACCCCCACTGCTGGTAGCTGAGCATCTGTGCATGTCTTCTGTTCGAAATTAGCTGTATAGCAGCTGGAACAGGCAGCACTCTCCTGACCCATAAATTGTTCAGCATACCCAGGTCAGAGTGGTGCCCTGGTCAGAGGTACCAGCCAGAGATGCACAAACCACAGAAGAACTTGGGCACACAGTGGAGGGGCAGAAGAGTCTCACCTGTCCTACACAGCCAGCTCCTTGTTTCTTTGAAGTCCACATCTCAAATAATATTGAGTAGTATTGTACAGGGGTGTAGAAGGCAAAGTAATCCACCCCTTGCTCCTGTATCAATGTCAATAATTTTCTAAAAAGCGAGATATAAGGAGTAGCCCAAGGCTGGGAATAACTCTTTCTAAGGGTTCTTTGGTGGAAAATGTATCATTTAGGCCAAACTAGCTGAAACAGTGATCCACAGGTAGCTCACAAATGGAGCAAAGTATATTTCTGTGTCAACTGATAAACAAAAATGGACTGCAGGATGATTTAATCAGAAATGGGTACCTACTGTATAAATCAGAGTTGATATGAACTTCAGAAGCAGCATATAATATATTCAATGTTCAGAAATGTGAATATGTGTTGGTAATAAGCCCTGATGTACTTTTATTCCATTCTATTTTCTGTGTATGAAAAATGCAGATATTTCTCTGTGAAGAGTCATTATGGCATTCCTGAAGTATACTGGTCCATTTTGACCACTCTGCTGAGTATTCAGGATTAAGTAATAGAGATTTCTGACTTCTGAATTAGAGGTATATTTTGTAATAAGTTATATTTCTGCCTTAGTCTTCCTATCTGTGCAGTGGAGGTAAAGCTATCTACTTTCTTTCTTCAAGGAAGCCTTGGTAGGATTAAAATATTTATTTGTGATTTTAAAAGTGGAAAATATGAGACAGGCACAAATTGAATTTATTATAAATGTGCATTTGTTGTCTTACATGCACAATGAATGGTGTTCCCCTTTGCCTCTATTATGAGAAGATTGAGACAGCCCAGAACATTCAGGAAAGCAATCACAGATGTTGACTACACCCACATATTTCTGAAGCTTTTGGTGATAAGCACACAGTCTGCATACTACAGGAATAAGCATGTACTGGTTCATATAGAAAATGAAGCTACAACAATTGTATCTATCCCCCTCTAGCTATTTTCTGATACATATATATATATATAAAGAAAAACAACAGTATTTTTACTTCTTCCTACACAAGCCAATAGGCTTTCATTCCTTTCTTCTGTTATGACAATGAGTCAAAAATGTCAGTTTGGTATCTTTCAAAGTCACTTCAGTAGGATCAGATATCAAAAATCAAAGTGAGAAAGAAATTGGAATAAAACTCATCTTGAAATTTGAATGATTCAGAGAAGTTTAAGTGTTAAAACTGTTAAAAACCTGGAGGTTTATAGCTAGCTACTGTATTTTTCTGTATATACACTTTGTTAGGCAATACTTCTGGCAGAAGGGGAAGCAGAAATATGGAAAACTATTATAATATGAAGAAATATTACAAGAATTCACTCTCTTTCAGAGACAGGTTCATGCTCAAATTTGCAGTGTGATACACATCATAGATTAATATGGTCACACAAAATTTTCAAGTTTTGGCCCATAAAGTCCAGCTTTTTAAATAGAGAGTTTTAAGTCTCCAGGCCAGCAGATTTTACTGTAGTGAGATTTCACTTCTAAGACTCTATACATTAGGAATGTATATTTATTTAGCAATTAATTCCAGGTTTTGTGAAGAAAATGTTACTCACAAAAATACTTGACCATTGCTTAAAATGCATCTTGTTTTGTCCGTAACTGTCTTAGCTTTCAAGCCTTGTCACTGAAAAAGCCATGTGAAACCAGTAACTGATCTTTCTAAACCAGTGGTTTTGCAAATACTGAGCCCTTATTCTGCCAGTAGATAACCAGGTGCAAGGTTCTTGGAGTCAGTCACAGCCCTATTTGAGCCCCCCATTTGCTCCTGTCTTTGCCCTGGACATTTGTTAGCCTGTGTTTGGTATACAGGTGCAGTCCTTATGTTTTAAACTTCTTTAAACCAGGCACTGGCTCTACTTTGTGGTTGCTGGTGCAATGCAGAACTTCTCTTTCTTCCTTCTGAGGATAGAGATCCCAAGAGTGACCCATTTGCAGAAGCAATGTCTAACTTTGTAGAGGAATGTGATAGCAGAAACAAATGAATTTAGCAAAATTACCACTTTGACTAGAAAAAGAAATGTCTATATTCAGATAAAATAATAAATGCACAGGTACCATTACCAGTCTGATTTCTTTACTTTTGGAGAGTGTTCTGGCAGACATTTACAGAGCTTAGAGTTCCTCCCCTTCCCAATGTCTGTTATAAATGGATTTTCTGGTAACATCTACCTAGGTTCAAAAGGTCAGATTAAGATTATTTTCAAATAGTTTCTCTCATGCCTGTGTTAACATTATACCTTGAAACAAGCCTATGCCTCCAGGAGGTACAAATGATGCTGATGAACCAAAGGCTGAAAGCACAGCAAACAGCCAGGGCCTGTCCCACTTTACCAAATCAAATGAATTATCTCCAAAAGAACTCTGAAATACTCCTGAGGGCAATTAATGTGGATGGGTGTTGAGTTTGGCCTAAAGCCCAGCCTCAAGGCCTCTTTTGCACAACAGGATAGATGTAACCAATGGGTCTATGGCTACTCACAACCTTAAGTGCTTAAGGAAATAGTAGAAGACACAGTGAGAATGTAGACTGACAAGATACATGGTGTCTAATATTTGTAGAGTTTCAACAGAATTTGGTTTACTAGCAGATGACACCAGGATCTTCCAGTTAACAGTGAGTTATGTTACCATATCAGATATGAAGACACTGATTGAATAGGAAACAAGGATTTCTGCCCAAAGTGAAGGAAGAGAAACCATTGTAGTCCCCTGGTTCTGTCCAGGTTTAGAAATGGCTAATAAATATCAGTGAGCACCACATATTTTTTTTTCTTGACCTTCTGGTGGGCCACATAATTGCAGTGCTTTTAGCTGTCCTGGCATTCCTTACAGGGCTGGGTAGGGTACACATAGGCTCTGCCATTAAAAATAGCCCAATGAGAAACAAAATAGTATTTTGGAATCTTAACTGAAAGAAAAATACATGGATTTTGCCATAAGTTGACATAATTTGTCTATTTTATTAATCTTCATAAATCAAGTTCTACAAATAGATTCACAACATGATTCTGCTGATAGAGGGAGTCTGACATACAGCTGATAAGCATCCAATCTAGAGACCCGTGCTTTCAGTGCTTTCGTAATTACAGACTCAGCGTTTCATGCCTCCAATTAGATGAGCTGCAGCTGGGAGGAGTTCTCCCAGTGCTGAGGTCATGTCAGAGGGGAGAGCCTGACTCCAGCCATACCTGCAGAAATCCCCATGCACAGCCACACCTATGTCTGCTCTTCACTGCACATGGGATGGAATGGCAAAACCTGTTACCTGGTGTGTTCGCAGGCCAGACACAAAAACAGGAGGCAGATTCTGGAAAAGTAAAGACAGAAAACTGCAACGCCAGGTCCTGTCTTAAGGCAGGCTATGAGATGGCCCATAATTTCACTTCCCCTGAGGATCCCACAAGAGGAGCCATTTCCTCAAGCTCTTATGGGTACGTAGCAAGCTTATTCTGCTGTTGTGCTCACCTTCCTTCACGGCCCAAACCCTGGAAACAGGATCAACACCATACCTACTGTAACAGATCTTTTATCATCAAACCAGGAGCTGAGAGGACTGAAAGGACTGGTGGTACCTCCCCTGCTCTCTCATTCACTGTGTACTGCTAGAATCTGGAGAGACAGTACAGGCAAGTGTCTGTTTATGTCCCTGCAGACTCTCAAAAGGAGCAGTCACCATATAATCCCATGTTAAAATGCCATCTTAGGGATCTTTGATGAGAGCTCTCATGTGCAGCTGTGTCACTTGATTTAATTCTACCACCAATTCAAATGGAGTGCTGGGCTGCTTTCCTGTCTCTGTTTGGATTTTAAATCCTCTCTGGACCCTGCTGAAATAATCTCTGCCAGAGACAACTTACTGCTAGGTATTACTGAAATGCTCCCAAGGAGCACATTTATTTCGTTCTTATTCTTGGCCTAGACCAGGTCACAAGAAATGGGAGGAATTTTAAAGAAAATTCACAGAAGTGGATGCCAAAATACTCCTCCTTTTCCCCCAAAATCTCATCTTCCCCAGGTTTAGGAGGTGCAAGCCAAGCATGGGTTGGCTTTACCCATATCTGTAGTCTCTTTTCCAGGAACAAAACATGAAGTGACGTGCTTTGTGCAAGTGAGATCACCTCCCTGTTTGGGAACAGAAGTGGGAGAGCTTTCAGGTGATGTGTGAGGCTGAATAGACTGTCCAGTTTCCCAAACATCTTGGGTAAAAACAGATGGTTGTTACTGGAAATTAGCATGTTGGCACTGGTCTTCTGCAGATTGAGGTTTTATGCAGATACAGCTATAGTTATAGATTTAAAATTACTATTACACCTGTGGCATTTTTAAAGCCCTTCTAGTAACTACTTCCATTTTCATGTCTTCTCCACAAGTCTATCGTCTGGGAATCTGTGCAATATCTGAATTTAAGTACTTTTTTGTAGGCAGCTCTCCCAGTGGCTTTTAGCCAGCTCTGACCATTCAGCAGATCCTTCCTCTAGGACAGGACCCCAGGGACAGCTGGCAAGGACTCCCACCACAATTTAATTTCTCTTCCAGCCTCATCAGGCACATGGCTTACAGTTTGGAGTTTGTGTACTGAGTGCTTAACCAGGATCCAGGATAAAGTGTTAAATATTTGTGATACGTAGAGAATGAGTATGAAAGTAGGCAAGAAAAAACTGTTAGCAAACCTTCCTCTAGACCAGTGGAAAGAAAATGGTAAGAGCAAGTGGAAGATATTCCTAGAGCTGGTATCACAAAGACAGCAAGTGTTTGATGTAAATTAGTTATAAAGAACTCATTAGAGATACTGGAGAAATTTCAATAAAATGAGCGTGGTAGATTCCAGTGTTTTAATTTTTAGTGTTAACTCCTGCAGGAATGCTTAGTTTTATCTCCTTCAATATTTTAGCAGCTGTTTGTGCAATGAACAGAACTTGGTATTCCTTGTAAAGTGGGAGGTGTTTAATTTTTTGAGAAAATTTGTTCTCAGAAAAATAACTATGTGGTTTTATCGAAAAGATTTTTTTCTTTACATGTAGTAAACCAGATTCATTAGAAGCAGTTGACATGTCCTATTTTTCCCACTATATTTTTCAATTCTTGAGATGCCAGGTTTTGACTATCAAAGGGCAGGAAAATATGCCAGACTTCCACTACTCAGGACACCAGCTGGTAAAGTCCCCCTGCCTGGAGCACTTGAGAGGCGCCAGTCCAAGGATCTGATCCTTGCACAGGGACTTGCTGCCCCTTCCAGAGCTCCATGCAAAGCAGCAGGAAACTCTGTAGTTGTAAAGGTTTGTCATCACTTCTGATCCTAGACTTGCATTTCACATAGTCTAAACCTGTGTCAGGCTGTTGTTTAGGAAATTAGCATTATCTCCACAAGAAACTGAAAACAGTGATGCACATACCCTACTCAAAATGGCAGGGGAAAAGGAGTTGCTAACTATTTTAAAGAAATGTAACCTTAAAGATATCATAGTCCTGATTTTTCTGTCGTGTTTCTGTTCTTCCCCAATAAATAAACTAAGCCTTAATGCATATATAATAGATTTTACTAGAACGCAAGTATGCTTGGAAAATAGAACCCATTTACTGAAGGAAACTTGAACTTCCTGTGAAATGGAAACAATTTGAGAGCAAAGTATTAAGATCATTCTTTTATTATATTCATTGGCCTTAAACTACTTATTTAGGAACAGTCAGAAAAGATGGGAGAGGTGTTAGACATATCCCATCCACAATATATATGTTTCCATTATTGATGTTAAACCCCATGTTATTTTAAAGAGGATTGGTGCCTTCAGCTCACCTTCTGCTTTTAATAAAAATACCATTTTCACAGAAAAACTAATAATGGCTTCCCGTTGTTCCTCCAGATTTGGATTTTGCTGCAGACTTCAGTATTAGAGAAGGCACAAAGTACAAGGTAAAACTTTCTAATGATGCTTTTATGCCTAGCCATGGCAATAAAATCATGCTCCTTTTATATATGTGTGTGTGTATACACACCCACACACACACCCACCCACATACACATGAAATGTACCATATCCTCTTTAAAGGGTAGGAGAACATTCCATGAGTTATTGATGTGGTGGAGATACACTACATACATTGTGTATGTGCTCCAGGCCTATGAAAGTCAGTGGAAGATTATGGTGTTCCTTGGGGAGAAATGGATCAGGCTTTATATGATTAAAGAAATAGATTAAACATTTCTGTTGCCCTAACTCACTGGATGTCAGAAATATAGAAAATGTCATTCAGTGATTTTCTTTGGTAAATTTTACGTCTTCATTGGACATCTAACACAAAGCCTATGAGCGCTTTGTAGTTACTACAAGAGATTAAATGCTTATACCTGAAAAAAAACCATCTGACCAAAAATCAGGCGAAAGAAGTATCATCAATGATAAAATCTGAACTTGACCAAAAAAAAGGGAGGAAAATCCCTTAATGGTATAGATTTGGAAAAACTAAGAGGAAAACCCCTTCAAAAATACCCAAAGGAGGATTACTTAGTTGAAATTAATTCAAGTTGCAAAGCACTCTAAGGTAGCACTTAGGGGTGGGCCATTTCCATTACCATCTACACCCAAAGGTGCATCCAAAGGTCCCTGGATTTTGCAGAGAGGAACTTACTGTGATGATGTTGCATTTTCGAGGCAGTAGAAATGTAACTGGTGTGTTGGAGACAGGCAGCCACTGGAACAGTCACTAGGCCGCTGAAAATATAGGGAAGGAGAGGAGGAAGAGGGGCAGGCTTGGGTGCCCAGAGCTTGCTGGAGGTCAGATTTTGATGAGGGGTAGTTGGCTGCTGTTCTTTATTCCAGTTTTGAGTTTAGTGAATGAAAGCTGTTTCAAAAGAAAAACTACTGTAAATAAATACAACTTTTTTTTATGAGTGCATACTTGAACCTTAATAAATGTTTCTCATTCTAACGGAAATGACCCTTGGTGGGTTCAAATATTGCCTAAGCACTCAGATTAAAAAAAAAAGTGTGACCTGCTTAGGAACGTTAATAGGATGGAGGATGAAACCATACTGAAAAATAAACTGCAAATTATAGCCTCTTGTCATAAACCTATTTGCTTGGATGATTTTCATCACAGCATCCTCTAAAGGCATTAGCAAATGCCAAGAACTTCATCTGAGGTTATTGGAAACTGTGTCCTGCTGTCACTTGTCTTGGAAGCCATTTGGTGTGGCTTCTCTGCCACACTACATACGTATAACACATCTGGCACCTTTCTCACTGTTCCTCTGGAATATTGCTTTTGACCAAACAGCAAATCCTGCCCCTGTTCCAGTTCCAGGTCAGGCTCAGCAGCAAGTGGGACACCCATGTGTGCTGTGATGATGCATTGGGAGAGTCACTGCTCCTCTGCAGAATGGGCTCAGTTTGTGTTCAACTGGTCTGATGTGCGAGCACATGGCCTCTGTAAGTCTTAAGTCTTGTCAGCTGAACTAAGGAGCAGCAAAATATAAGGTGATTTCAGCAAAAGCCAAATGGGGATGGAATAACTCTGGAACTGGTGGTTGATTATGTTCTGACTTGTGTGCAGGGCTGTGAATGTAAGCCCCAGCATGAGCACTTGGCAAGGAAATTGTACAAAAATTACCTGCCAGAGGCTTTCTGTTTATGCCTGTATACATTTCTGTGGTGAAATTTCACACCTGCTGGCCAAGCCAGCTTGTACTTGGCACTTCATCGGAAGACTCGTCACAAAGGCATGCCTGAAGCCTTCCTAAGATGCCAGTGCTGGAGCCCTTTCCATTAGCATCCCAGTTCTGCTTTTCATTCTGGGACACTCAGTGTCTTGGAGCATCCCAGAGTCAAATTCATAATCAAAAATGTCTTTCTGGTATTCCACAGCAATGTGATTTTGCATGTGTGTGCATCATATACGATATTGTGGTTTAACCCCAGGCCGCAGCCAAGCTCCAGGCAGGCACTCACTCACTCCCCTACCAGCAGGATTGGGGGAGCATTGAAAGACTAAAAGCTGGAAAACTTGTGGGATGACATAAATATAATATAATAGGGAGAGCAAAAGACATGTACACAAGCAAAGCAAAAGAAGGAATTCATTCACCCCTTCCCATGGGCTGGCAGGTGTTCAGCCATTCCCAAGGTCTCCATCACACATAATGGTGACTTGGGAAGACAAATGCCATCACTCTGAATAACCCCCTCCCTTCTTCTTCCCCCAGCTTTATGTGCTGAGCATAATGCCATAAAGTATGGCACATCCCTTGGGTCAGTTGGGATCAACTGTCCCTGCTTTGTCCCCTCCCAGCTGTGCTTGTGCACCCCCAGTCTCCTCTCTGGTGGAATGAGGAGCACAAAATGCCGTGGCTCTGTATAAGCATTGCTCAGCAATAACAAAAACATCACTGCATTATCAACCCAGTGTTCTGCACAAATCCAAAACACAGCTCCATAGCAGCCACTCTGAAGAAAATTAACCCCACCCCGGCCAAAACCGGCACATAAGTGCTGAGCCTTAGAGCAGAAAAATTGTTAAGAAACTCCCTGTGGAAATATATTTTTCTAATACTCTTTTCTTCTCATGGCTTCTGATTAACCTAGATGAGGAGATGCTTTGGAAAAGTCAGAACATATTAATGATTTGCATGCCTAATTTCTGTCCCTAATAATGAAAATTTTCCCCTGAAATGTCTAAAGGCTGATAGTACAATGGGTATTTTGCTCTAATAAAAATCACAAAAGGATTGTTGCTGGGGTCTGCAAAAGACCAATAAGGTTTCAGGGGTTAGAGCACAGCATTCTATGGAGAGAGCTTCTTCTAATCCCTGTGAGGTCCTGCAGCTGTCAGGGAATATGCAGAGATCCTCCAGGACAGTCCTTTGAGATTTCATGGTCTGACTCCTAGTGAGACAACAAATGGAGTCCTTCTGCAGAGCAACAAGGCAGGTGTGAGCTCAGTATATAGAATAGTATGTCTTTATTAATGCAGTAAGGTGAATAAATAGCTTGTGCCTTGCTTAATAGTGCAGGACTTCTCACAGCAAGTCTTACAACTCACTGCAGGCAGCTTCCGAGTTATGGTCTTGTTTGTCTTGGAAGAATTGTTCCCAATAATGGCTGTCTGCAGACACATCCCACAGATTGTCCTGCGTGGTGATGTAGTTCTCTGATGGTGAGTTCTGCAACAGCTTGAGGGAATAATTCGCCTCATTTAGCACTGGCCTGCACTCCAGGTCTTCCAGTGTAGTACAAAACCACATAAAATTCAAAAAGCTAGACCAGATGCCAACAGGAAGAGCAAAATAGGGTATTTCCTACTAAGCTGCACTTCAGCATCACTGCCGGGTGTGGGGACCAGTGCCCTGGACGGAGCAGTCTGTGCACAGGCCTTGCCTGAGAGCACGGGGTGATAAGGGTACAGCGCTGTGGTGATTGCAGTACCCTGTGCAGTGGGAACTCCCCTTGAGAATAAACTGAAATACTGCACAGGACTGTTCAAGTTAGGAGTAGAAAGGGAAGTACAGGTAGCAGGTACTGCCTTTTAGACATTTGATGGATGCTTCCTCATCTCTTGCACCTCTTTCCAGTATATTTTGCCACACGGTACCTTTAAAATGAGGTGAAAATTAGCTATGGGCACCACAGTGTCTCCTGGCCATGCACTGTGACACCTTAGCTGTCTTCTCATTCTGAATCCAGTTAGGAGACTCCAGTTTAGGCACTGACCACCCATATTTTTGTATGGTAACAGTGGTCATAATTTTGGTCTCTGTGAAGTTGGTCCTTCATAACTTAAAAAGACAACAGCATTTTTAGCCCTTCACGTCCTACATATGGTTTTAAAAATTAGCTCATTTGGCATGTGGCTACAGGTGATGCACTACATAATCTTGTCAAAGTTTTCTGTTCTTCTATGGATAAAAGTTCTGAAGGATTACTTGAAAGCTGAACTACAGTCTGCTCACCCAGTGGCAGCACAGCTTTCTTCCACCATTCTAGAAAAAAGCAGCAGTAGATCTCAGGCCAAGTGTCATATGAGGTAAGTGAGTCTATCTGACATAATTTCTTTCTTAGAAACTTTCAGTGTTGAAAGTCTTTAGACTTTGGCGTTTCACCAAAATCCACAATCCCTACCACAAAATTAGAAGATATCTAAAAAAGAGGTCCCTTTCCAGGAATGACACAAACAGAAATGAATACAGTGAGAGGAAAAAATCTCCCACTGTTCAGGAGAGATTAGACAGAATATCTCCCTTTTAAACTTATGGAGCGCTAGGGATTTGATCTTAGAGAAATTATTATTTTCCAATTACAATTCTCAGACCTGAGTTCTGCTCTTCCAACAACTGATTATTTCCCAGAAGTCACATTTTGCATATTTTTGCTTTCTTTCTTTGATACTGAACAAGATGAAACCAGAAGTGTGAAGAGGAGAAAAAAAATGAAGACACTTAGCTCTAAAGAAAGTCCTTTTTTCTTTTCTGCACTTACCAAAATGTAGTAATTTATCAAAACTGCTATAAACACAACATATTCTACCCAGGCAAATTCTAGTAATGTTGACCATCATTCTGTTTGGCTGAATTTTACCATACCCCTTTAGGCCACTTAATATAAAAGAATCTGCTCCTGCAAAAAACCATGGTGCAGCTTCAGTTCACATTTCCAGTTCATTTGCTTGTGGCTTTCACAGAGATGAGCTGTTTTTCTATTCTTTGTTGAAGTTTATTATACTGTGGGCAGAACATCAAAGGGGAGTGCTGGACTGAGCTTAGAGTGAACCACAAGGGACACACTAGTACACTGGAACAGTCTAGATTTTTCAAATGTTAAAGATAGGAAATATTTTAAATCCTTTTTTCCTCTTTTTGCTGGATGTGCTGCTCAGTACACCCTGCCCACATCTGTGGAGAAAGAGAGCTGCCAGCTCCCTTCAGGACTGGTACCCTTCATGGGGCCAGCAGCCCAGGATGGGATATGCAGTAGCATCCTTGGGCTGGCAGCAGCAACCAGGGTGGGGAAGTCCAAAATTGCTATTGGAACCAGGCTCACCTGAAACTACATTTGGAGACAGATGGCAGCACACTGTGTGCTGTCAGAAGAGTGCAAAATCTATCCAGGCTGATAGTGGCTATGTGTATATAGACTTCAGAGTGCAAGGATTTGACTATCTTCTACAGCTATTAAAATTTTAACCTGTAGCCTGTCAGGGATATTCTATGGCCTTTGGTAATAGATGACAAGGATATGATGGGAAAATGATCAACACCTGAAGTTTACTGATGGCTGTCACCATGTGAACACAACACCCCTTTATTCACTATGATACAAATTGAGCATGTGTGTGTATGTTTGTGAGCTATTCCAGCCTTGATGAGAGTGTCGTGTTAAAGGATCTCTTTTGACAGTGGAAGATGTGAGTTTAAACCCCTTAGGGGAATGGAGGATGAAAACACTTAGGAGAGCTTTCATCACAGGAGGGTTGTATGAAAAGGTGCAAAGGAAAGGACTTCTCCTCAGATTTTGTTTTTGGTGAAATTCTTCCCCCTCTAGCTACAGGCTCTGTTTATGTGTGTTACCAGCACAATAGCATGAGCTAGAAGGTCACTTGTCTCCCTTTGGACTTACACAACATTATTGCTAAAGCCAGCAGGCTAGAAAATGGAAAGCTTTTCAGGTCTGCCTCGTCTCCTGGTAAAGACAATCCAGGAAGCTGTGCAGCCTCTCTGCTGAGAGTTATAACCCAAAGTTATACGGCATCCTGTGGTTACTTGCTACCCTTTAATGGATATTCCAATAAAGAATACTTTCTGAGGGAAGTGTGTTATTGTGAACCTCTGAAACTTTGGTGCTGGAAGTTTGTCCCCTCCACCTGCCCCATATGCTCCTATCTCTCTGAGAGAGCCATTGGTATTATTGTCAGTTGTCTCTCACCATCCTGGTGATTGCTAGGTAAAGAAAAACAAAATATAAGGGTTCAAAAAGACCCTTATTGAAGACCAGGTTGGATGCTCAGCTGATGTGAGCTGGCACAGCTGAACAAGCCAAGACAGCTGCCCCACTGCAGTAGGAGAAGATGTCCTCAGCTTCAGACCTCCAGGAAAATGGTACATATGCTCAGGGGAAAGGGAGACTTTAAAAGTGGCAAATACTTTCTCAGTCTGAAAAGCAAACCTCAGTCTCGTTTACTTCAGAAAAATGGCATTTAGATTATAATTGAGAAAATTTGGTCATAACAATAAAAGCATTTTCCAGTGATGATCATACAGCCTGAATTTTATCAAAAAAAAGGCAGTGTTGCTTCAGTGTCAGAGGTACTTGCTGGTGCGAAGGCTTTAAAGATGCTAGGGCCAGAGCAGTAAGCATTGCCTATCATTAAAGAAATGTAACACTTTCCTTTGAAAGGCTTTTTCAATTGCTTATGATTTCACAGATATTAAACCAATTCGCCATGCTGGTTGCTTATTTTCTGCTGAACTGTCTGGGAAAGGGTTCATCAAAAGCCATTCAGTCCTTTCAAAAAGCGTAACTGGGAAAAACTGCTTTGCCTATAGTGAAAAATTAACCCTGTATCTACATTACCAAGCAGCTGCATGTTTTACAAGGGAAAGGCAGGTACCTGACCACCCCCGAGGCCCTTCACTCAACACACAGAACCAGTGCCATGTCCAGCAGCAGAGTGTAACTAACTCCTTGGTTACCTGAAGTCCCACAGCCCTGCTCAAGTCACTTGGAGGATGACATCCCTGTCTTGTGCCTAACACAAGTGATGGGTCAGTTAGGCCTGACAACAGGGAAGATTAAAGGATGGCACAAGGATGGTGAGAAGAGGTGGGGGTGAAACACCAGCAAGGCATACAGGGCATACAGGGCCTGAAAACACTACACAGAGGAAACTGGGACTGTATTAAAAGAAAAAAAAAGATTAAGCAGAGGGAATCAAGTGGAATGAGGAAGTATGAGTGTGTGTTGGTGTCTGTGTGTGTGTGTTTGCATGCGTGAGCATGTGTGTACAGGCAGCCCAGCCCTCACAGAATTGTAGAAGAAAAGGTAATGAACTGGGGAGAAAAAAACAGGCCAGGAAGTATCTAGGAGATAACATGGAAATTTCATTAATCTTTTTCAATTACTTTGTACAAATAATTAGTTTTGACAATTAGCTCCAGCTTGTCACTGCTGAAAAATGTTTTTGGAGAAACTCCGAGGAGCAGCACTGAAGGGTAAAGTAGAATGCCAGCTGACTGAATATCACTGCTATGGCCTCAGTTCTTTCAAGCTGGTAAATAATGAGATACTAATGAAATTCCTAGCGGGTGTTTTGTTTTAATACCTCATCTGATTTCATTGGGAGTTTTACCTGACTAAGATCTTCCACTAAGCAGAATAATTTCTTGTTCCCCCTAGCTGACTTGGGCATCTTGTCTTGTACCTATTTACTGCTCCCCAGACTGTGTATAGGAGCAGGACCTGATTTTACTTCTTGTTCTCCCATTGATTATGAAGGACCAGGAGCTGACACTGTTACTCATTTGTACCAAATCAAGCAGCTCTGTTTATCCAAGGATATACAAGTTGCACCTTTTCCTAAAAATCTTAATTTAGCTGGCTTGATTTTAAACTATCAGCTGGCCTCAGGCTGCAGCCTGAGGATGAACTCAGCATTTTGGTGATGGAGCAAGAACTGAGTGTGCAGGTGAGGCTGTATCTCACAGGGGAACCTTGCGAAGGGGAAGAAGTCACAAGTTGCATGTAAGAGACAGCCTGCAGGTCACATAATGAGCTGCCTCATCCCCTCCTCTGTTTCCAGTGGTGGCAAGGAGAGATGCTGTTTAGGAAGACCATGTAAGCACGGTGCAGTCCTTTCCCCCTAACATGCAGCATTCATAACTGTTGGATTAGGGATACTAGAGGGTATGCTCCTGCCTTATCCTTTTAGCATAAAGACACATTAATTTGTCTAATCCTTTTTTGAACATGCTAATACTGTCTGCCTCCACAAGCTCCTGTGTTGGCAAGCTCCAGAGGTTCACTGCTCACTGTGTCAGCAAATACTTTCTTTTATCTCTTTTAAACTGATCTTTCGGTAGTTGCCTCAAGTGTCCCCTAGATCCCATACAAGGTCCTCATACACAACAGTTACATGTTTGGTTTAACCAGCATGTTCATAATTTGGTAAATCATCATTACCTCACTCCATTGTCTCCTTCACTCCTGAGTGGAGTCCCAGTATTTTCAGTCTTCATAAGGCAGCAGCTTCAACACCCCAACCCTTTTTGCTGCCCTTTATAAGAACACACCACAGAGCCTTTTGGAGTTTTGTTTGTTTTGTTTTTTATGTAGCAGTAACATCACACCCTCTGTCCTGTCCCTAATAACTTTCTATGAGTGCCAACATTTTGTTGGATTTTGTTTGCCACTGCATACTGAGCTGATGATTTCAGAGAACCATCAGTAATGGCTCAGAGGTCTCTTTCCTAAGTTATAACTCTCAGTTCCAGGTCTAATGTGGATAATTTTTTCCTAGATGCATTGCCCTGGATTTATCTATATTAAAGTTCATCTGCCACCTTTGAGCCAACTCAGTTTGGTGATGTCTTCATGGCCTGCACAGAACTTGACTGTCTAAAAGAACTTAATATCACCCCCAAACTATGCAATGACAGCGACTCCATGGTATGAGCTGGTTCAGTTGTCATTTTATATTAGTTGACCTGTTTAACTTTTATAACTCCCTAGGAAAAAGAAAACCCTCCAAAACCTCCTTAAGGCTTGAAGGCTAGTTTCTATTTCTCTAACCTAGTGGAGCTACATGGATTTCAACCACAAATGATTTATAGACGTCAATAAAGCCAATTATGTCCTGCAGGGAGAAGAGTGAAGGATCCTGTCTTCAGCTACCTCTTAGCTTCACAAAAAGGGACTTTCCATCATATTTGTGTCCTGGGATTGTTCTTGATAAATATGAAATCTGTAATACAACCATAATGACGTAAGTATGAGGTCTTGTAAAGAGCTGAGTTGTTGCTATGTCTCCTTATAATAAAAAGATGAAAAAACAAGCCTGGTTCTTTCAGATTTATCACCTAAGTTACAGTGAGTAGCCCCAGTTGCAGTCCTGGGAGCTTTGTTTATTCAGGATGAGGGGGTGGGCACTCCGCAGCGATCCCGGCAGGGCTGTCCCTGCCGCGGGAGCGGCTCGCGGCGCTGCGGCTCCATCTGCCGGTACCCACCGCCCTGGGCACCCGGCAGCCACGGGCTGCCGGCAGCTGCTGTCTCCTCTTCGGGGGTCTCCTCTTACCAAAAACGTCACAGTAAATTGGATGGAAGTAAACTCAGAATGGATCTCTTCTACTGCTATCCTTTCAGACGGCAGACGTAATCAGATCTCTGACAGACCCCTGTAACTTGGTGATAAACGTAGAAGTTTTTCATCTTAGGAGCTTTATGTGACATTGTACCTCATAGACCCTGCTCAACATTGCCGATCCTAACCCATTCACAAGCTGTAAGTCAGGTCCTCCAAAATAATGAGATCTTAAAAGTGCAGGATTTTTATCCTGGAGTCTTCACACTTTCTAAGTCTGCCATGGCCACAAAGGCCATTTGTCCCTTAAGGAGCAGCAGCAACATAGTCCAGCAGCAGCTCACCCTAGCAGCAGGATCATTAAGAGAAATAGCAAATGACACAAGGCCAAGGAATTTGTAATTCCATTTGTTTCAAAGGTCAGCTCTACTTAGTGCTGAGGGGTAATTCTGCTCTTACTTCCATTAGTGAAATTCCTCACTGGCGACTACACCTCAAAGGAAGTTGCATTTATATAACCAAAAGAACCATTTGGCTTCTTATTCAGCATTAAATTTCTCTCTGAGGTAACTGTCTTTTTCTAAGGACATTTTCTCCAGCTAAAACTCAGACTTATTGTATGAAAATTTCATTATTGGATATACTTAATTTTTATTTTAGGTCTGGGGATGGATCTTAGCCTTGGCTCAGGAACAGCTTTCACTGCTGTGGGTACGTCAGGTGTATCTTAGAACTCAGACTATTCTGTAAAATTTCTCATCCTTTCTGTCCTGCAGCTCATTCTGGGTCCATGGTGATTGCAGCCAAAGAATGGAGGTAGAGAAACACTATTCCTGCCCTTCTCTAAACTTTTAGAGCTGGTAACAAGCTAGAAAAGGGACATGCAAACAATTCTATTTCTCTTCAGCTCCTGAATTTTGGGTTAAAGTATCTGGTGATGATTCACCTTGATTCTTATTTCAACAGCCTAAAGCTCTAAGCTGGCCCTACAAGTTCCCCAGGGCTTTAGATCCTAGGCCAGGGTATTAACAGTTTGAAAAACAGGTATATTAAGGAGCTAAGTGCTGGATCCAGTGCCAGATTTTATACAGGAAGCAATTGTAGCCCAGTACTGAGGTCTTATGCTCCTTTTCTACCCAGTAGGCCTCCCACCCCATTGCCCTGTTTGCCATAACTTTGTATCTTGGTGAAACCACCTCAAGAACATCTATGCCCATGAGTACTACTCAAGAGGGAATCATATTCCAATACACCACATTACTTTTTTGAGTTGTCCAGCCTGTGTAGATCATGCTGCAGCTCCCTTTTTTGCTTTCCAAAAAGGGGGAAGAGGCAGGGAAAAGGGAAGATGCTGTTTTAGGTCTTACAGTGGCATATAGAAGCAACCTAGATAGGGTGTTCACCTGGACCCAGGAGTCTGGAAATACTTCCAGGACATGCAGTGTGTGAGCAGTAAGACCTGTCATATCATTAATTACATTATTAAGTTATGCCAAAGTATGTTTTCCACTTTCAAAATAATCACAAAGAAAAATGGCTGTGATCCTTGTGTGGGACAAAACATGAGTCAGCAAATCTTACACACTTCTATTTTGTAGGGAAATAAAACTTTTTTGCCTCATTAGTTTGTTTGGTAAAGCTTACTGAACCTTAACCACTTCTAACAAAGTGATGTTAAAAGCCAATCATTGGTGGGCACTGCAAGCAGAACTGCTCAAGCAGGCAATCAGATCACTGGGAAGTCCCAGCACCTTTGTACAGGGCAACACAGCTGAGGGAGATCCCAGCTCTGCCGCAGGAGGAGTGCAGAACCCTTACGGTCCCTTCCAAACCCGAACTATTCTATGATGCTTTTCTCTTCAAGGTATGCAGAGCCCTTCTAGGATTTGTTCTGATCTGCTGTTTCTTGTGTCACAGCACTGGTCCAACGACATAGACCATACCTTGCTGAGATGACCAGGAAGAGGTGTTTGGATGAGATTAAAATCTGCAGTCATTCTTTTAAAATTACTAATAACGCTGCAACCATAATCAAACCCTTTATGGATCCACAGGGTTCAGTCCTTGCTTAAGAGCCTCTCCTTAGCCAGGCACAGTAACTCTGGGCATAAGTCTATGAATATATTGTCCACAATCTCCAGAATCTTTACTGACACTTGCAATTATCCCAAGGCAAGAAAGATGTTAAAACCACGCCTAGACATAATCTAGTTTGATCATTGTGTTCCCTTGAAAGGTAGCCTGACAGGTTAGTTGCCAAAACTTAGCTCAGGTTTCTGAACTGAAAGGTGCTGTGTCCTGGCAGGCTCAAGGCACAGCTAGTATGGTGCTACCACCAAGAATTCAGGGCTCAAATATGTTGTATAGCAGAGAGCACCTGAAACCTACAGATTCCTGAGGACCTTTATCCTCTCTTAAGATGCAGGAGGTAGATCAACACCTCAGACAGGAACTCCATATTTACAACTGGATAACCAAAATTTGTTAGAACACCCAGAAACTATGATGTTTGATATAGGAATGCTGTTCTGGCACGTTAAATGTCCCTTTGACTCATAATCCTCCACAAACAGTCATTCTGCCTTTTAACCCCATGTAACTAATTGCCAGAGTAATACTACCATCACAGAGACAGGAGTGGGGTCAAGTCACATACAACTCACAGTACAGTGCTTCCTTCCAGCCCACAGTGGGCAGCAGTAAGGGCTGCTGGGCAAGGCACCAAGAAACTCTCACTTGAGAAACCAGATTTCTTCTTCCTGCTCCACCACAGATCTCCTGTGAGAGACCTCTGGCAAGCAAGTTCTTGTTCAGTGTCTCTGTGTCCAAGTTTTCCACCTGTGAAATGGGAATAGCACTAATCTTCTTTACAGGAGCACTTTGAGAATAAATACAGTAAATTCTGAGCTGGTCAGGTTATAAGGGTGTTTAGATAAACACCATAATTGAGAAAAAGTAAAGAGAACAGTCATGCTGAATAAATCTTCTTAAAAAAAATTAAATACCTTCCATTGCTGTTTACTAATTTTAGTACATAAGATTTGCTTTTTCTTCTGGTTTTTTTTTCTTTCTTTCTGGTTTTCTTTATGCCTCAACAAAGACTACTGCATCATGACCAATTGTACAAATACAGCCAAGAAAGACAACATACTCTCACTTTCAAGTTTTTCTTTCTGTAAGATTGAAAAGAGCAATGTTCTATTTGCATCTCAGTATGAGAACTAATTGTTCACTGTTATCTTTGAACAAAAACTTGTGAAGCCTTTCTGTACAACTTGGGCGGCCTGGCAGAGGAGCATGAAATGCATCAGGACATTTTTATTCAGCGACCAATTTCACAGTGTCTAGATAGAAACGGAACAAACAAGTTTCAAGAGTTTTAAGCGCTCTTAACGCTATTTTTTTAATTCAGAGAAATTATGATGTTGAAATTCTTTAAAGTTATAAAGCAAATGCAAAATTACAACAATTAGAGGAAGTGCAACAGGTGCCAGCATTGTCACCTGGTTTTGGAAGCAAAAGAGAAGACACAGGTCTAGTGATTATCCAGTGTTTTTCCTTTTATTTTTATGAAGGGCACAGGTTTGGGTAGTCACTGGTTCTGCCTCTCTCTTTTAAAAGCTGTGGTTTACAGCTGTATTTTAAGGCAGCATTTTACAGCAGCACTACATTACTCACATCAGGAGTTATAACCAATGTACACAGCCAGAGAAATCATGAGAATCTGAATAGACTGATCCCATCAGATCAGTAATCCTGCAGGACTTGTGTCACTTTGGATTATTTCTGGACATTCAGCAAGGTAGAAGTGGTCAGGACTGCTGTGAAGCGCGTGCTGTGCTTATTTTCTGCCAAAATCCTAACAAAATTTTAGGTTTCTAACATGCGCGCTTTCATTTCTCTTTAGAAAGAGAACAACTGCAATAACTGTTGCTTATCGCTGCACCCTTTGAAGGAAAGTCTCCTTTGAGGCTCCTTCTCCTTATTTACCAGCAGCTACCACACAGTGTCATCCAAAACACTATGAAATATTTTCGAAGAGTAGGGACCTGCATGGTACCTTAGATACTGCTGCTCTGCAGCTTCACATCAAAGAGATGTTTGAGGAAAACACCATTTGACATCTGTGCTCTTGTTCCTTTCACCTTAAACTGAGATAAATTATCTCCTCATGTCCCCCTATGCCTTCCATTCTTTGGAGAGGTCTAAGCTTGTGTTCTTCAAAGTCATAGGCTTGGAAGAACTTTATTACAAGGAAGAAAGATGTTTTAGAACCAGCTCGCACACTTTCCCTGGAACACCTATCACAAGGATTACCTATTATTCCCGTATCAGTATTTGCATACAACCAGCATGCACATACCATTTCTAAGTCACACCTACCTTTTTAGCTCCCAGTATAAAGTAATACAAAATTAACTATTGACCTTTTTCCTTTTTTTTTTGAAAGAACATAACTGCATGTTCCAGTTTGACCGTCCATAGATCTTCCTCCAAGTACAAGAAAACTCTGTCCATACTAACACCAAAAAAAAAAATCTATTCTTTCACTCCATTTTAGTTGTGAAAGTTGTTCTTCATTACTGTGGTTTTTACCTTTATCTCTTCTCTGTCCTTTGTTTGTCTTTGATACTTAAGAGGGAAAGTTCAGTCTTTCCTCACTATGCAAACAGTTTCTATGCTACACTAACTGCACTCTGCTATCTGGACTTTCACAAGTAGATTAAAAGTTTTGAATAGCACTCACCAATTATGGGTTTTACACCTCAGGTTTGAACTTGGAGGTTAGATACAAATGCCAGTTAAGCTTGGACAGCTCTTTAATTGAGTCCATGTGTGGGATTCATACTCTATAGGTTTAAATAGGCGAAACATCAAGATCTGCCCTCCATGATCTCAGCTGGCTGCGGAGACTGCAGCTGTGGCATGCACAGGAGAAACCCAACCAAAGATCAGCATCTGTTTGAAAAGTTGTAACTGACTTTACTCTTCCCACCAATATTCATACAGTGTCACATAGCTGTGAAATTAGTTAAATATATAAGAAACTACCCCAATGCAACTGTGCTTTCTCATGAAATCTTAGCCTCAATTTTGTATGTCTAGCATCAGGTGAGTCAGAGTTGCAATGTAGTTTTTTTGATACTTTCCAAAGACAAAATTAATAACTAGACTACTTCCATGAATATATTAATGAATTATTTAATGCTGCTTAGCGTCAGTCTTTGTTACATACTTTCATTCACATACTCCAGTGCAAATGTATTTTATACAATAAGAAGTATTTTTAAAAGTATATGGCTCTAAATAAAATGTTCATAAAAGTTTCAATGCAATTAGAGAATTAGGGGAAAAAAACCCAAACAGCCAGAGTACAAAATCTTTGGAAGAAAAAAACCATCAGAAAACAGATATATGACAACATCCCACTGTAGGAATTCAGGATGACTGAGTGGTTCCATAGTCAGAAGGGTGGCACTCACTGCTGTGTCACCCACAAGAACCTGCCCTGGGTCAGCAGGGCACTGCTGAGCGTGGACGCCCCTCAGAGATCCTTGCACCTGACAGGTTTGATAAAGTAACCACCATGGCAGACACCCTTGTTGGCTCAAGCAGAATGAGTAGGCCTGGGAATGAAGAAAATCCTGTCTTCCCTTATGCAACCACCACTGGTCTCTGCAGAATAATCAGGTGCATTGGCAAGATGTAGTGAACAAGTTGTTTTACAAATGACAGGGAGCCTTTATTGTCCCAGCTTATCTTTTTGGCACTATTCACAAAAGCAAAAATTAATTACTAGCAAAATAACAAAAAGCTTCACCATGTGCAAAACAACATGAGTGCCAGGGAGCAGAGCACAATGCTATTGTTTAGTTTTGCTAAATCAATTGTCTCTATATAATCTTGCATGTCATCATACACCAGGATATTCAAGAGAGGCTCAATTTAACATCATTCGTGCGGAAAGCAAACTCCATCATGGGCGGACCGCTTTGCATTCCACTGCTTTCAGTAAGAGGTTGCATAGGCATTTGTCCAAATAAAAACACCTTTACAACACTGCAGGTTTAGAATGCAACAAATAACACACTGCAAGAATTGAGGTCAGACAGTATTCACTATTTGATAACATTCCATTCAAATGATACTGACTCACACAATACCTAACAAATGCAGCACTTGAAGTAGCAAGAACAAAGCCGTACTCCAACAAAGTTAAAGAGTGCAAAAATTCCTGTTAAACAAAAATATACCATGTATATACACACACAACACAAATGCACTGCTTTGTAGTATAAATAGATCTGATTAAGCTAAATTCCTAAAACTAACAAACTACTGATTGATAGTCTCAGTTTTCATCTAGTACGGAATACAGTAAGCTTTAAGGATCAGGTGACCCTAGCCAGACACAGTTATAAGAGAGTATAAAAAGATTTCACTGGATGGTTTTAAAAATATTTTCTCTGTACATCAAACTTAATAACATATATATACTAAGTTGGAATTTCAAAGTCAGCTTGGGCTCTGATCGTGCAAAGGGCAGCACACAGAACAGCTGACTCTACCAGGAGCCCCAGGGCTCTACCTGTGTGGAGTGCACTGTAACACTGCAAAGCACTTAATCCCAAGACTTAACAAAAGGGGTGCTTTTTAGCTGTCTGTGCAGTTAACATCTTGTCTTAGTTTCCATTTTCTTCCTCTTCTGGTGTAGCACTGGAGTTCTGTTGTCTGCTAATGACATATCTCTTTATCCCTAAACTCTCTAATACCCTACAATGTGTACACTTACAATGAGTACACAGTAGAAGTAAATATTAGAAAGGGAAGAGATGGAAACTTTTTTCTGTTGAGGAAATCCTGATTACGGGTTACTTGCATTTAAAACAGATCTTAAGCAGGAAAAAAAAAAAGTCTTTTTGGAATTAAATTACAGTAAAACAGACAAGTAGCACTCAATTTGATCTGAAGTGGAATACGTGGGCATTAACCTCTCTTCAACTGTTATTTAGCCTCCATCTCCTTAATGCCAGGGCTGTGCTGCAACCATAACAAACAGCTGTTGCAAAGGCAAAAATCTAGAGGAGGAGCAGAGAAAAAAAGAAGAAAAAAAGAAGTGAATCACACATATCATTCTACAATATTTTTCTATTCTAAATGAATATAGGAACACAAGTGATTCAAAAGGTACCTCCCCCAAACAACATGCTTAATAAGGTAAGGATAGGTTTGGGATCCTCTGAAGTTTTCTCAGGAACTTCTCTGTAATAACCCCATTTTATTACTACTCCATGTTACTATTTTTCACTTGCTTGCTTCAGCAGATATTTTGAAATAGAATATGAAATAGAATTTCTGCATAAGTTATGGTACAAAGTAAACATGTAATGTACACAGTGTATTTCAGTTCTCTTATCTACACTGATCAAACAGCAATCTCAGATGTTTCCAGCTGAATGCCTTTACCCCAGCAAACATCAAAGAAAACATCCCTCTAAACAGCAGAACTCTTTTACTTGCAAAAATACAGAAACAGCTTCACATCTGGTCTCCTTGACCAGATATCCAGCCATTAGAACAACTTCCCAAGCAATGCCATAGAAGTTGCTCCTGCTCAAGAACTGAATTGGATAGATTTGAACTGAAGGTCATGCCACAATGAAAGTGAGTATATAATGTACACTGGGCAGAATAAATGAGAAAGTGAATTTATGAAAAAACATTTCTGATATTGTCCAGTTCTAATGATGAATTCTGTCTCTTTTAATATACAAATTCAATCATCATTTGCTTTACATACAAGTGTTAATTTGACTAATTAAAATTTTGAATAAATGCTACACCATAGAACCATCACCTATGAAAAATGAGCACATATTTTTAATCATGGTATATAGAAGTCATTTTAAAAGACAGAATGTTAGCAACCTTTTTTGTTTTTGTCATGTAGCTCACATGACTGTTTTAATGAACTATTTAAAAGATTTAAATTTTTTCTGTATGTTTTGACTTCCTAAATATACACTTCTGCAAAAAAAATGCTAAGACACTAAAGACTACATTTATCTCATACACTATTTTCCAGCACCTCTTAATTAAGATACTGAGGCAAGTTACAAAAGAGTCTTCTCCTCCCCCACCTTGACAGGGATTTGAGGAGCTTGAATACCTGAATTCTCCGTTAAAAAAAGACATATGGAAGCGGGGAATGGTTTCTTGGAGTGCCCAGTATTCTGCTGTCAGACAAAATGACTGAAGTGACCATGGATTCAGTGGAATTTGAACACACTAAACTAGGACTGAAGAGGTGCACTTAAGGGTAGAACTTGAGATATTTGCTTAGTATAAAGAAGCTCCCTTAGTTCAGGCATAGCTGGCACACCACCTCTGTCCTTGTGCCACACAGCCACCCAGGTGTGAGATGTGCTTGAGTGTGTTCCTGGCAGGTGGGTGATGTGAGGAACTCCGGCCTTGGGACACTGACACACTCACTTCACCTCCTCAAGGACTGCCTTGCCAAAACAAAAGCCTTCTCCTTTCTGTTCTGCTCTTGCAGACAGAATGTGAACCTTACACCTTACCTCCATCTGTTTTTATCTTAAGAGGAACTGAAAGTGCTACTGTGCAAAATTTATGGTGCACAGTTTTAAGGACAACAGAGGGTTTAGAAGCTTCATAAATATATACAATTCCCTGGTATGCAAAGCTCTTTGGAATAAACAAAAAATTAAGAGCAGTAGTTTCAGTTCTTTAAGTTAAGCCTACCTGGCATACATCTACCTACCCCTGAAGGGTCCAGCCAAGATGAAAACTAAAGCCTGGTATATTTTTTGATTCAGTTATGCACACCCACATCACCAAACACATTGATTCAGTGATGATGCAACTACAGTGAGAAAAATGCATTCTGAGCTTAGGCTATCAAAAAAAGCACTCTAATAATTGCAATAATAGACAGCAGGATCCTGGCAGAAAACTTTTATGTCTGATGTAGTAAGTACATATGTGGAGCTTCACAAAGACCTAGTCCAAATTTTATCTCCATGGCATGTTCAGGACTAGGTAGATGGTATAAAAAAGCAACTGAAATTTTGACCACAGGTGTGAATTTCATACCTCATCCTCTGATAAAAGCTCAGTTGTTATCTTTTTCATCTAATAAAAATTTTAAAATTTTAAAAAATTAACAAAAATTCTTCTAATAATAAAAACTGTTTTTACAAAATACCTCGTCTAAAAACTATAAGCTGTAGTGATCATATATTTAAAACGTTATAGTGAAGAATAACAACTCTACACTACTGAAGAGTAGCTATCACACTGGCATTAGCTTATACCAATATTTTTGCATGTTGCTGTTACATACTATTTGCTGCTCTCAAAGGCAATTCTTTCTCTCACAGCTTCTCTTTCTATTCCAGTTTGCTGTTAAATTCCCAAGCTGAATGGCTGGCTACAACTGCTTGCTACAGACTTCTGTTCCCCTGATACAAATACACAAAACACATACCGAGGCTGCTATGCTTATGTTATATTCACGACCGCTGAGAATCCTCTCTTGTGTGGTGGAGTTGAACTTGCGGGGCAAGTAATGCAGTGATGTAGTGGCTGCTTGCAGTAGAAATGCTCCAAAATAAAAGACAAAAGTAGCTCCATGGAAAATAAAATCCTAAAAAGCAAACAACAGAATCAGTCTGCGCTCCAACACATATCTAATTATTGTCACCTCAGAACAAATGAAATCCAACACTGAAACATGAAACAAGAACTGACAACACTAACTTTAGATAAGCAGTGTTAAATCCATCTGAGAGCTTAACCTGGACTTGTTTTCACAGCTTCTTGCAAATATAAGCAACTCACTCACATTATTAGTGACAAGGCAGCTCTCCCTCTCCCCAAACCTTATATTCTTTTAAATTAAGACACATACGCTCATCTTTATGTACACATGCTGACATTTGAGATCACCTTGAAGTTATTGGAGTTTACAGAAGTCTCCCTTCAGACAGATAAAACAGAAGACATATACAGGCCAACTTTATCACAATTCAAGCAGTACACTACAATCTTGCAGTCCCATAAGTCCCTTCTCAGCTATAACCAAAGCTTCAAAAATCTTCCCTCTAGGCTTAAATTTTGCTTCTCTAAATGCCCAGAAACACCTCAGCTTTGACACACCTGAAATGTCCAACTTCCCAATACAATGAGATCCAGGAATTGAGGCATTTCCACAACTCTCTCTGACTTGGCTCTACCCGATAGTCAGTAACCTGACAGTTCTTTGTGATGCTGTGGAAGAAAATGTCCGAGACTTGAGAGGACAGGTTTTAGGATTTACTTCAAATATGCTTCTGTCCTGGCCTCTCTACGCAATTCCCTCCTCTATGATGAATGTTAACTGAACATAAGGTTTAAATACCTTGGATTCCATTACTGACACACATAAAAAAGGTCTGGTGCCTCTGCAGGTCCTATTTCAGAGTCCAATGTTCCAGCAGCAAGATCTAAGATATGTTCCAGTACAGTTTTAAAATGTCCAAAGTATTCTTCCAACATCTCCTTCTGTTATTCACTCTGAAAAGCTGACATTTGCACTGCACTCAATTCTAGATCCATATAACATATACTTTGTGCCTATACCTGTGAAGGTCTGCAAAAGCCACAGGCACAATTTTTAAAATATACACAGGTATATGTATGTTTTTTGATGATACCTATGATATTCAGTCTAACTCCAGTACTAATGAATTCTTTATTAACTTTAACCTCACTTGAGTGCAATGGACTACCAGTATGCCTAGAGTGAGAACCCAGGATACTTTATGTGTGTCCAGCAGACAGCACTCGCCTTGCACTAGAAATTACTGTGTGACATCCTTACCTGCTGCCTGCCTGAGAGCAAAGTGAGAATGTGCTGCATTACCCTGTCCAGAGAAATACAGAGTCTCCATAGATACGAGATTTGCTTTTAATTTAAAGAAATTTCTTTTCAAACTCATTACTTATTCCATATTCGATCACAGCTAAAGCTACTTAAATCAGATCCTAGTCAGTTTTGATAAGTCATGATATATAGGGTGCTACTACAGTTCCCCATTCCACTTAGATCAGGACTGACTGCATACAGGAGAGATATTTTTCAGGAAACACGCTTTCATTTCCTTCATTGTACTGCCAAGCCCTCTAATTTCCTTCTCCTACCAGCAATTATAGTGAAGCTCTGTAGCATCAGTAAGGTTTCACACTTAGATGGTTATGGTTTCAGTGACCAAAAACCCCAAGATCTTATGAGGGACAGTGTTTTGGGTTTTAGTAATTGTTATCATAATGCCTAACCCTCCCTTGCCTCCACACTTGTAAAATCATTGAAACCTCAACAAAAGTGTATGCAAAACACAATCACAGCAGCATGATAAGTTAGCTCACATCTAATTTTGCAAATGAGTGTGTTGTGAGTCAGGCTGTAAAGGGCAGTACTTGTCATACCATCTGGTTTAATACACTGACATACTGAGTGATGGAACTCTGTAGAGTCCATCTTTTGTACTGTGTACCATCTTATTTTTAAAATATCTCTATTAGTATGAGCAGATATATTTACAGCATAAGGTATTACTAAATAAAGGACTGCATTTATAGTAATAAAAATAGTTTTAGTGTTTCCAGTAATTATTTATTTGCAACAGAAAGTAAAAAAACTCCTACTTGTGAAGTGCTACTAAACAGCTTAGTGCCAACAAGTTACAAAACATTTGGGTACCTGAAAATAGTGGTAGTGTCTTCTCTTATTTTTGTTGACAGCTGGAAGGGGCTGGGTTTCAGCTACCAAGCTACAGATAAAATGATTCCCTCTGCATTTATTTAAGATGGTGACTGAGTTATGACAGCTTTTTAGACAAAGTTACAGATGCAGTTTTTATACAAGCCATGTATCCATTTCCTGACATAGAAAGTTTTCCAGCAAGTTATTACATAAAAGGGGACAAAATTAACAGTACAACAAATCACTACCAGTATCAAGTAGCCAATATGTAACATACACACAATTGTTATAAGATGAAATTTGTACAGCATTTTCACTCTATAAAAAGCATTGTCCTTATCCAGCAACTCTTAAACAGACGCATGATTGTAAACTGGCGAACAGTTTCAATGAAACCCAGGACACTATTAATTTACTTTGGTTATGCACATGCTCAAGGGCTTTGTTGCACCATAATTTGTGAGGATGTTGCAGCATAAATCCCTGTAAAGCGCTCTGTGATTGTAACTGATTATTAGCCTAATTACTGCCTGTATTGTGGTGGAAAGCTGATGCTGTGTGTGTGTTTATTCACTATCAAAGTGCTAAAGTTTGTTTTCAACAGAATCCAGCCTGTTAGCACTGATGGGCTTTGAAGTTATCTGAGCTCCAAACTCATGAAGCTTTATGATTTGCTTTAAAGAACTTTTGTTTTAAGGGCCTATCCATGAATTACCTGAACAGATAAGTCTCCACAGATGTTTATGCTGAGGCATGCAACTCCAGCTATGATCAAGGAAAGTGTCAATAGGAAAACTAAGCTGCACAGGAGGAAGGTGAAGGTGATCAGCAGTTATAGACAGACATACTTCAGTATTTTAGAAGTTGCAGTCCTTTTGGAAGAATTTTTTGAAAATTAAATATTCTGATCACAGTTTTGCCACCTCTTATTATTCACTTTTAGTAATACAAGAGTGTGATATAATCTCATGCTCAACTACTTGAGTACTAAAAACACAAAGTAAAAAGCAGTTAATGACAACAAAGGAGCATGTAAATTAGCAGTCAATAACCTGAGGTATTCATGTGGTCGGCAAAAACTAATACAAGCAACTTCCCTTTTTTAAAAGGAAGCTACAGTCTTTGAGAACTACTGGCACAAGCCATAGCAATCAATTACAGCAAGAATCAGACTTTGTCTTCAAAATGAAAACCTGAGCAAAGAATACATATATCTGTAGTCTCACCAAGCTTCCTCTAAGAAAGATGAAGACATTAAGTCTCCCAACAAGATGTTAAGCTGTCATACTGCATGTTATTCTGTCTTTTACCACCTAAGGTCTAACAGCCACTCACCATTGCTGTCCTAGCTTTGAGGAATGCACCCAAAAGCCACCAGTAGACTTTCTTAGGAACTGGAGGGGACGTTCTAGGTGCTGGAGTCCAGTCTGTGCTTTCTCAGGAACCACATCACACAGTATGTTCATAAGTGCATCCTTTCCTTTACAATATTAGTTGTATCATTCTACATCCCATTGTTCACAAGGTCTTACTACCACTTACTCTAATAGTCAGAAAGTATTTTCTGATTTCCAGTCCACAATAATTTCTGGCCATTTAAACCAATTTGTTGTCATGCCTTGTTAAATTAGTCCTCTTCCTGCTGCTCATGCATTTTAAGCACTCAGAGAGGACAAGTGTACTACTTCAAACAGCTTCAAAAGCTCCTTCAGCCTCCATCATGAAAATGGTCCTGGATTTCCTCTGTCACCTATTCTTTCTTTTTCCAATTTTGTAATCCTCTGTTTGAAAAACCTTATGCTAAAGCAGAAGGCCACGTGTTAAGACTTAGGATCAACACTTCTCATTAAACAATTTTCAGTTTATAAAACAAAGGGAATTCTTAAATAAAAAAATCTTACCGCCTGGTTCCAGTTGACAGCAATTCTATTTGCATAACCAAAGAGGAACACAGAGAGGAACACAATGGAGAGG
Organism: Pomatostomus ruficeps; assembly: GCA_013400735.1. Lineage (NCBI taxonomy): Eukaryota > Metazoa > Chordata > Aves > Passeriformes > Timaliidae > Pomatostomus > Pomatostomus ruficeps. The sequence continues at coordinate 124,352 of VYZT01000612.1, forward strand.
AACCATGCAGTCACTGCCACAAACATTACCCATCCCTGCAGCAGTGGCAGTGGAATTTGGGTAGAGGCGACCAAAATCCAGACTATTGTTCCAAACAGCTGTAAGGAGAGCAATATAGAGAATAAACTGAGAGATAACCTTTACTCAGTCCTTTCTGCCTAAGAACTGATATCACACATTACACATCATCAGATGACTCTTAGGAACCAAGAGGAGACACTTCAAAAGTACTCAGAGAGCCCAAGCCCTCCTCTCAGAAATGATAGGCACTAAGTGGTGAAAAGACAAAGCCACTCTGAAATTCCTAAAAGCTCTTAAAATAGTCTTAAAATTTAAACCCAGGTGACCTGTGTGCTGCTGCTGAAAATTTTACCCTAACTCTAATTTTGAGCAAAATATAAGAAATGTGAAACATGGTTCATACACATACATACATGAATCTCTCTATATATACACAAGTTAGCATGACAAGGATGCACTTCAGATTTGGATTCAGTCTTATACTGTTTAGCTTTGTAGTCCTAATCAGATGAGATACAGAAAGGAGAGGAAACAACACACTTTTTTTCAATGTGTATTTGTAATACCAAGCTGAAAGAGGACACATGAAGCAATAAAGTGAAAGAGAAAACTAGAATACAGAATAAGGTGAGTTTCAAATTATGCTGTAAAGACTAGAAAAATTTACAGCTTTCCAGAATCATCATAACTTGGAGAATTAGCAGTGCCAATTTTGATTTCAGCAGACTGCTCACAGCAAATGTGTGCTAGAGATGGCCTGATGGAGAATTTATGTACTCTAAGGCTTCCCTGTTTTAATCAACTCTTGGACTAAGGAACAGTAGTATTCCTGAAAATCTTGCCTCTTACTAAAAAAAGGATAGCGAATCACAATTGTCATCTAAGTGTGTTTGTTTATTACAGAAAGATTGAACTTCATAAACCAACCTGCTGAATAGTGACAAGTAAAATAAATTTCCAAGCAAGTTATTTCCTTCCTGTTTGAATTCTACAGATTTACAACCAGGAAGTCAGAGGTTACATTTTCAGAGTCAGAGAACTTTCTTTTGTATCAAGGTTGCATAAGAGATACCTTTCAAAAGATGCCTGCTATAAAATTAGTTGGTTCCTCTCTAGCTTTATACTGCAGCAGCACATATGTAAAGATGCATTGCTAGTCTCAGTTCAAAGCTCCCATGGGTTTATGTATTACTGTTCAAGTTATTCTCTAGGGTTCCTTTTTTAGCTGCTGTAAAGCACTGAAGAACCAAACTTTCTCTAGTTTCACAAGACTGCAGGTGCAAGTCTGTTACTGACCAGACGAGAGAGTGATGGGCAGTGAGGAAGCAAAAGGGATAGCAGAAAGCATCTGTTAAACAAAAAAGAGATACATGAAATGTTTTCAGTATTTTGAGTGTGCAAACTTGCAGGGTTCCTTAAAAATAAATTCAGAACTGTACCATAGAGACTGCTAATCTCAACACCCACTGTCATGCTATTTCCCTCACACTACACCTGTCCACTTCAGCTTGGCTCTCTCTTGTACAATTGGTTGGCCAATCGAATTAACCTTTTTTCCCTACTGACTCTGGGCCTGACTTAGTGCCTGGACTTGTGTTTCGAGTTCCTCACTCAGGTACAGTTTTACAGCTTGCAGGGTGGGATCCAGTTCACAGGCCGGGACTCAAGGAGTATTCTGCTCTAAACATCAGACAAAAAATCAGACGAGTTCTGCCAAGGTCTTTTGTTTTTTATCTCCCACTAATCAGTGGCACTGCAGAGCGTCAGACCCAGCCTCAGCTCAAAGGTCCTCAGCCCTGTGTACACCACCGAGGTCTAACACACACATGACGTTGAACAGACTTGTAGGAGTTTGCACAGGACGCGTAACACACGCGCACAGACAAAACCTGGTGTAACTCTCCATGGTGCCTTTCTGGGTCTGGGGGACAGCATGGCTCCAAACCCTCGACAGCTCAAAAGCCCCGCGAAACCCATCCGTGTGCGGAGCCGGCGCGCAGCGCAGCGGCCCGAGGCGAGCGAACCGCGGCGGCCGGAGGGCGCGGAGCCGCTCCCGCACAGCCCCGGCCCGGCCCCCGCACCTGCCCCCCACAAAATGG
>VYZT01000612.1:126624-157314 GCA_013400735.1 Pomatostomus ruficeps
CGCGCCGGGCACCGGAGCTGGAGCCGGGCCGTGTCCGGCCGCTGCCTCTCGGCTTCCCCAGGAGCGCGGCGCTCCGCATTCGCAAGTCCTGAATCAGGCCAGCCAGACTCGGGGCGTGATTTCCTAATGCCAGTTTGCAAAAGGTTGTTATTTACCTTCTGGTTACAGATATTTGGGGCTTCGAAATTGCATGGTTGCAGGTTTTTTTGTTGTTGTTGTTTGTTTTGTTTTGTTTTTTAAAGGAGCTTGTTAGGTTATCCACTCGAAATATTAAAAGCATTTCATTTGTATCTTCTTTTTTTCAGTCTAGCTCAACTCTTAACTGTGCGCAACTGCTTGAAAGTAATAGAAAATGGTTGGAAAAGTTTGGGGTAGAGAATACGTTCATCAGACCACTTATAATCAATTTTTTTCTTATGCTTCTTGGTATAAGTATCTTCTCCAGATGAAGGCTATGCCATCAGGCAGCAGGTCTCTTATTTTTCCTGTTGTGACTTACGATGGGATGTCCTGTCTCTGGGATGACCGAGACTGAGTTTCACCCACTGCTACCCCGTGCAGTGTCTCTGCATGTTTATCCTCCACGCTTACAGCTGCGACTTTAGAGATTACATTTTAGGAAGGTTTCATTCAAGTGTGTGTAGCTGCTCTGGAAGTTGAACTCGCTTTGGCATTAAGACTATATTCCTTTACTTTTAGAAGCATTATGTTTCTCAGATATGCTTTTGTGATGACAAGTAATGCCACAGCCCGAGATGCTTGTCTTCCCCACCCCAGTCCAAGCCCTAGGTGGAGAGCAGCTGGCTCCATAAAACGGGACTCATCTGTGTTTCTGCCATACCATTCTGTACATAATAGGTTTGTGATACTTTCAAAATTCAGTAATAGCTGCTTGGCTTTGCAATCATGGCTTCTAAAGGTGAAAGAAGCAAAAGTTTGCATTCTTTCCTGTGCTCTGTTTTCATCCCTATGCATCTTGTAGCTGGATGCGTCTTGAACTCTTAAGTAGGAGATGTGGGATTGAATCCCCATTAGGCTGAAGAAGGCACTAAGCCCAGCCTCCCCTCTTTTCTGAGTGCTTTACTCCATCAGTTATCCAATGAGATAATATTTTTTCCTCTAAATCTATTTTAAAAGTGAACCTTGTGTTCCATCCTTTTATCTTCAAGGAAAGACTCCAGTCTCTGGAAGTGCATGCCAACAGGAGCTGGTTTGGGTGTGTTTTGGAAAGGAATGGGGTTCAGACTCATGCCTAAGGGATTAGGTGTAGGGAGTTTATTCTTGGGGTTGCATTCGAGAGACCACATGTCCAATTAATTTCACAGTCTGGCCCTAAATCTGTTGAGACTGCCCTGCAGAGGGAGAAATGTGAGTGGGTGGAAAACAGGGTTGATTAGTTTATGATTCAGAACAAGAAATGTGATTGCCTTTATCTTACACAAAGGAAGTACAAATAATACTTGGTCATAAACATTTCCAGTGTTATTATCCAGCTGCATGGTTAATCTGTGTGAACTGCAGCAGTACTGGGTTTTGCTATGGTTACATACCATGTGCGCTCACTTTTTCTTGCTTGTAAATACCATTTCTTTTTACCTGCACATTCCTTATAACACTTATTTTCTTGAATTTTAATAGATTTTCACAAAAACGTCTAAATTGCACTTTCATAACTAGGTATAGATATACTGAGTAGGTTTTTGGAAGTGCTTTTTCCTAAATCCTAATAATTTAAATAAAAAGGCTGTTTAAATCATTTTTACTGTGTTCAGGCAAGATGTGCTACAGTGCCATGTGGGATTGCTTTTATACTGATTCATGTATTGTTTGAATTTTTAAAGCACTGGATTCTTTAAGAGATTAGTGTCAGGATTGCATTTTTAAGTTTCCATGCAAAAGCACATTTTTGTGTTGGACTGGTTTTTAATAGCATTTTTATGTAACTAATTGCATCTTGGCATGTTACAAGGTAAACTAATGATGCAGCTTCCAGTCCACCAGAGTCAACAAGTAAACAGAAGTATATTGATTCACTGCGTGTAGGAAGGTCTGTCTATACAACCACAGGGACTAAAAACTGCTCTTAAATGGCTGTAAGAAGCTCTTTCCCCTTCGTGTTCTTATGCTTATGGCAGCCTAATGTAAAGGTGGCATTGCCACAGAACTACTAAACCAGTTGCTATCAATTTTAGATGATGAAAAATAATTGATTATTTAATTCCATGTATAGTGATGTGCATATTATAGATAAAAATTAAAATATCTCTTTTGGAATGCTGTAATTTTTCTCTCCCAGGTGTCCAACCATAAGAAAAATGCAGGAAGTTATGAAAATCTGTAGTTAGCTATAATAAAAAGTAAATTAGTATTTTGAAAAAAATATAGACATACATCATACTGGATATGAAAATTATTTACACAGCAGTCCTATGCAGCAAGATTCAGACTACCTTTTGTGATGTACGACATGATACTTCTGCAAGAGCTGAATATTAGTAAGGATACTAGAATAATAGGTGAAAGTAATGTCAGTGTAAGAATTCATGGTCGTTAACACCTTATCTGAGTATGTTATCAGGAGCACTTCAGGAAGAGATGTAATCTCATGTCCTATGTTACAGTGTGCACAAGAGTGGTCTGCCAAAATGGTCAAAGAGGTGGGAAATGCAAACCAAATAAAAGACAGTAACCCTATTCTCCTGTGGCTCTGTTAATGTAAAAATGGATTTCCACAAGCCAGAGTGGAGCTAAGCAAGACTTTCCTGACAGTATTAGGATCTACTTCTTTCTTCCAGTTACTTTCTTGTTCAGGAGGAAGTTACCCCCAACAGTCATCTGTGTTTCTTTTAGATTTGCAAAGCTGCTCTTTTTTAAGAAGGAACGCTGAGTCTCCTAATCCTATAGTTTGTTACATATCAAAAATAGAAAGCCCGGAGCTGATCAGGTAAAACAGGCTTTTTGTTTATGGATGAATTAATTTAACATCCTGGAAATTGCATGCAGGATTCTGACCTCATACTGGTACAAACTCTGGAGTCATTCCCCTTTAGCCAGTGAAATTAAACAGCCATAAAACTGGTTTGCATAAGATGAGTGATAAGGAAAGCCTTTACCGTCATTTGTGTAGTGTATTTACTCAGTGGTAACAGAACTTCAGGTCATGGTTGGACCGATGCATATTATGAATTAGTGTGTAAATACCACCACATTGTTGAGGTTTCTTGGGAGGCAGTGCAACAGTTTTAATTTTTAACAGGCAGAGCCAGGCTTGTGAATGCATACTGCCCCTTTTTGCATCATTACACTAAGGGAAAAATAACGGTTGAAATCTGTCACTTCAATCCAGTTAAACTGAGCTTGGGATGTATGCTGAGGAGAGGAGGTGGAGATAAATGTGCCACCTGTTTGGTCCACCAGTCCCAGGGATGGCTGGTTACCAAACCAGTCCCTGGAGTAGCTTAAAGCAGTCCCAGAGCTGCTCTCAGCAGTGATTTCTGGCTGGCTTATAAGGCTGCAGTGGTACTCTGGGTATGGCCTCTTCCTGCAGAAGTGTTTTCTGTGCCCAGAGCTGTGGGATGAAAGGCATTGACCTGGCTACTTTGACTCTCAGTGTACTCTCTAAAGCAGGGAACCCTCAGCTGGCTGGTTAGGGGTGTTTGAGGGTCGCATCACACAGGAGGAGGCTGGCGCAGAGCCAGGGACCGTCCTTGGTGGAGTAAACCGGTGTTACCCCGGGCATACTGAGGTCTCTGACCTGTTCTGGTAACACTGTTTCCATGTTCCTAAGGTTACCAGCCCTTCATTTGTTTGACTGGTGGCACTGCGGTTCTCCAACAATATAGTATAACGTGCCAAGAACCAATTTTCCTTTAATTTACTTTGAGAAATTCCTTCTAGATGTGTGAAGGTGCAGCAAAGGTAAAAATGCAGAATCTAATCATAGCATAGAGGAGGATCCTGACCTGAGATGGTGCAGAAGGCAAGGTGGGTAGAGAAAGGACATGGCAGAGCAGAGCAAAGTTACCTAATGGAAAATGTCTCAAGAAGTCAGTGTTCTGCTCTTGGCATAGGTGAACCAGCAGGAAAAATGGTTTGCATGGATTGCCCTCAGAAGCGAGTGTGAAAGTCTCAGAGGTACAAACTGGGAGCATAACATTGTTGTAAAATGCCTCAAGAAGTCAGTGTTCTGCTCTTGGCATAGGTGAACCAGCAGGAAAAATGGTTTGCATGGATTGCCCTCAGAAGCGAGTGTGAAAGTCTCAGAGGTACAAACTGGGAGCATAACATTGTTGTAAAATGCCTCAAGAAGTCAGTGTTCTGCTCTTGGCATAGGTGAACCAGCAGGAAAAATGGTTTGCATGGATTGCCCTCAGAAGCGAGTGTGAAAGTCTCAGAGGTACAAACTGGGAGCATAACATTGTTGTAGATGAGGGATGAGTCAACAGCACTGGTTGTTTATGACAGAATTGCCAAGGAAAACCAGCAGACAGACTGCACAGCAGCAATAATTTCCCCCCGCCCCCGCCCCCGTCCTCCTCCAGTTTCATGTTATAAAAGAGGACCAGTTCAGCTGGCTGCAGAGGAACTCGAGGAGGATGTGCTGGGTGCTGCCATTGCAGGATGCAGCACAGCACCGAGCCACTGGTACTGCTGGGAGCATGGGCCTCTTTTCACTCTGTCATCTTCCAAGACTTGATATAGTAATCTTTACTCATAATGTGTTGGGCTCCGATCTTATCTCTCGTTGGGCAGCAGTAGGTATCTGTTGTTTTCATGAACTATCAGTGCTTTCAGGAAGTCACCCCTTTCCTCAGTTACAGTTTGTTTGCCTTTTGGGGACTGTTTGTTTTATTGAGCAAAATCCTGGCTAAAAATCCAATAGAAGGCAAAGGATAATTAGGCAAAAGACAGTGGTGGCTTTATTTTGTGATGAATGAATTCAGGAAGGAGAAGCAGAGAGACATTAAAATATGATTGTATAAAAAAGCACTCAAATGGTTTGAAATAGCATAAAATTACTGCTGCAAAAGCAGTGAGTCTATAGATTTCAAAGCACTCTGAGTTTATTTATTTGTAATATAAAGGGATTTATCAGTGTTACAATGCATACATATAATTAGGACTTATCTGGTAAGTGTTAGTAGGATGGTAAAGAGCTCTTTGTGTATAAGTATGGGCAGCGCTAAGGGAATCATAAGTAACTTCTGTATTTTTAGTTTCAGTTTGCTTAAAACACCAGAGTCTTACTCTAGTGGCATTTGTTGTTACTTACAGTAACTACTGGAGTTATAAGACTGAGAGGGAGCTCTTCAGCTACTGAATCACTGGCAGACCTGTAATCCTTTTACTGACTATGCATTATTTCAAAACTGTCTCCAAGCCTCCAGCCTCCAAGCATTCAGTGCCTCTGGTGTTCATGAACTTAATTAATTTCAGTACTAACACAGCCGTTTAAAAACAAACACAAAACTTATGAGTCAGATACACTGCCTTGTTCTATCTTTATTCATGGAATGTGCAGTACATGGACATTTTTTCTCTTTTAAATGATAGATGGAAAGTCATTATTAGAATTTTTCTTTTGGGTAAGTGTTGTGGTTTTAGTAGAGGGGAGGGAGCCATAAAGATGGCTTCTGTGAGAAGTTTCTGGAGTTCTTCACCATTTCCAGCAGAGCCAATCTCTGATGGCTCTGAAGATGATGGACATGCCACCGGCCATGTTTGGGCCAGTGAGAAAGGTTGGTTACACCTCTGTGATGACATATTTAAGGAAAAATCAAAATGTGCACGCAGCTGCTTTTAGTTAGAGAAGGAGGAGGATGTGAGAACATGTGAGGGAAAACAACATGGAGACACCAAGGTCAGTGGAGAAGGAGGGAGAGGAGGTGCCCCAGGCTCTGGAGCTGAGATTCCTCTGCAGGCCGTGGTGAGCCCATGGTGAGGCAGGGTGTCCCCCCTGCAGTCCATGGGGTCCATGAGGGATGCAGAGCCACCCGCAGTCCGTGGGTGAGGTGCCAACATTAGAGCGGGGAGATGTCGGAAGCCGCAGCAGCCATAGATGCCAGAAAAAGCCGCAAGAGCTGTAGATGCCAGGAGAAGCTGTAGCAGGTGCAGCCCAGTGAGAGACAGAGACTGAGATAAAAGTCCCGCAGTTTGTGGAGGAGGTGACCACGCTGGAGCGGGTGGATGTCGGAGGAAACTGCAGTCCAGGTGGGAGACCCGGTTGGAGAGAGAGGGGCCCCCTGCTTCCATGCTGGAGCAGTTTGTCCTTGGAGGACTGCATTCCATGGACAAGAAAAACCACGCCACAGAGGTTCACAGAGAACTGTCTTTCATGGGAGGGACCCCACGGCAAAAGCAGAGGAAAAAAAATCTCCTCTCCCTAAGCAGGGGAAGATCTTGGAAATGGACTGACCTGAACCCCCACACCCTGCCCCCCTTGCACTGTGGGTGGGAGGGAGGGAGGGGTGGGGAGTGAAAAGAAGGCTGTCTTTTAAAGGCCTAGTTTATTTCTCATATCCTCCTTCTAACTCAGGTAGTAATAAATTTCACTTTGCAGCTTTAAGCTGAGCCTGGTTTGTCCTTGGAGCGTTTTCTCCCAGTTCCTTATCTCAACTCATAGACCTCTGAGTTAATTCCCTCGGGTTTTTTTCCCCCTTTCCTTCCCTCCTCTGCCCAGCTGTGGCAGGGGAGGGAACGAGTGAGCAGCTGCCGTGGGTGTCTGGCACTTAGCCAGGGTCAAAACCACGACAGTAAGAAATGTTGATGCAGCTTCTAGAAACCTTCAGGTGGTCTGAGCCATGCTTCTGCATCTTTAGACACTCTATTGCTGTTCTCATTTTAATTAAAGTGAAAAATGAAATGATCACAATTATTTGTTCATACCGAAAGAATATTGGTTTCATTATAAAATTCAAATTGTTCATGAAGAGCTGTTTTAATGTTCTTATGTATAGGTGATTTTAGGGATATTGGTACTGGGAGTGTAATTTTCTTCAGTGAAGTTTACAGCATTTTGCACCCTGGAGGACTCCAAGGGTCTTAATTGAGATGAATGATTCATGATATATCAGCATTTGTCTCTCATTTATTTATTTATTTATTTAACATAGAATAAGCACAAATACATGTTCTCTAACCTTGAACTTTAGATTAAGAGCTTGCCTGTCCTCTGCGATGATAAATTCCCATAGGAAAGTCAGGTATTTTCAGGAACTGGATTCCCCTTAGAGAAAAATGAACCTTCCTTCCAATGCTTGATTTTCTCATGTCAGATTGAGAAATGCAGATGTGCTCAGATCCTCTGAAAACCAGTCCTGATACCGATGGCAAGTTCCAAACAGTAACTCCTTCTGAGTCATCAGGTGCTGAAGCTACATCAGAAATTAACATAGCACATGAGAACAATATCTTTATTTCAGGGAATTACTGTGAATATATTTCTGCAGGCCTATTTCAACTACTTAGTTCCTACTGAACCTTGCCTTGGATTCTTTCACAATGTTTTGGTAAGTTTAAGCATTCGATCAAGTAGGTTTTGATTCACAGGAAAGCAAACAGGTTTGGGGTTTTTTTCTTTTCTTTGTTTCATAAATCCTAAACCAGTTAAACTGCATTCTTGTTGGCCTGACGTCCTTCATGAAGAAATAAGTGTTACACGCAGTATGTATGCAATTTCTGGATAGAAAACTATCTGTGGTTCTACTGGCAGGTTTAGCTTACGAATCATCAAGGAAGGTGAGGTGGTTTGTGCTATCCTCAATGTTAACACAAACTCTGCTAAGATGTGATTTAGACTATGAAAAATAAGTTAAAGACCAATTCTCTCACTTTCCTTCCATGATTTTTAATGTGACAACCACAGAATTTATTCACACAGATAATGAATATTTTATTTCACTCGCAGTTGCTGATGATTTCTTGTATTCATTAGTGTCTGGCTTTGTGTTTATTTCCTGACATATTTCCACTCTTGCACATGCTTCTCTTATTTAGTGAGCATTTTCATCCACTACAGTAAATAACTACTGACAGTGGACTTGCACATTGTTCTCAGAGGTGCTGAATGAGGGGAGAGAAAGGGATGGTGAATTGGCTACCAGGAAAGTTCTTTAATTTATTTACAAGGCAGTAATTAAAAAATTAAATCAAACGAACTTTACACAGCAGACTACCTACACCTTTAAACAAAATTATTCTTCTACCCTGGAATTTGATTTGGAATGGAACCTTATGTTCACATACCCTTCAGAGTGTTTACAGTCTGTAGCAGTGCATTTCAAATACTTGAATGGCCTTGTCTTTTTCTGCCTACCAGTGGTTTTGTGGAGCTATTTAGGTAGCTTAAATTTTAATCCAGAGGTGTTTGAAAGAAGGATGAATCAGTGGTCAAAAAACACAGCTCATTAATTTTACATAATAGCAAAAGAATAAATAGGTCAGTATTCTGTGCATTACTTTACTAATAAGATAGTATAATTGCTGTGTAGTTAGTGTTTATGGGGTACTTTGAAGATGTAGTTTGTTGTATGTAATTTGTTTTACAGGACTAATGTGTTCATTTCTACATCCAGCTGTACTCAAAAAGAAATACTTAAACTCACATGAAGTCCCTTTGGGTTTCTGGTGTGCGGTGAAAGAAACCAGGCTGGGATTCAGCTGATCAAGTGCCTGTGTGTATCTTCAGTTACCTGGCTAGACCCTCCACTACAAACAGGAAAGAAATAGCCTCATTTGGTGAACAACTTGTTTTGTACTAAAGTAGGTATCTGGATATAGATCATAGAAATCATTTGTGTCTGTCCTTGGTTTTGCAGGAAATTTACTTCTGCTTTCTCAGGTCCTGAAAAAGTTCTCTCTTTCCTGCAAACATGGACTTGCACAAAGCTCTGGTATTCCTGAGCTATTGAATTGAAATTTCTTGTTGGACCTACTGATAACATTTTAGATTTTCTCTGACAAACTTTAATGCCTTTCCAAGACCTAGAAATTAGCTCACAGTGGGAAATAAATCCATCAGCTCAAATGGTAAGCATCCATCAACTCTGTATTCACATTTTTCTGCACCATCTTACTTAATCTTCTACTGACTGACTGATTGTCATTGTTACTCCTTCCACCCTCCACATAGTGGAGTGTTCCATGCACTCGGGGAATGTTGTGGGAAACTGATATGAAGACTTCTATTGTATGAATTTGAAAAAATTAGCATCTCTTGCTAGACAATTTACTGCTGAGAGGTTAACAAGATAGCAAAACTGACAACGTCTTGTAGTAAGAGAAAAAAATGAACAGGGGATTCATCTCTGAAATCTGTTTTCAAAAAGATATTACTTATACTGTCACTGTTGAACCGCTAGCCGAGTGAAGAAATCGAGACGGCCGAGTGGCATAAATCTGAATTTATTATTTAGTTATAAAACTTATATAGACTTTTCAAAGGTCGTCCAGATTGCGTATATCCAAAACCTCCCCCTAGGCCAATTGGCCAGGTTAGAACCACCCATCTTTCCCAGAGACTGTTTCAATAACATCTAAACTTTATCTTTATTTATAAAACACAGGAAGAAGAAGAGAAAAATTCCCATGGGAAAGAATCTGTGTTACTAAAAAAGTACTTTTTGGGACTCTTTAGAATTGAACTATGTCCACATCAATAAAACCAAAATAATAATTGACATCTGGCTACTTTTAAAAAGTTATGTTTATTTTGCAGAACACATAAGTATTGAAAAATGTGACAAAAAAGAAGATATATAATGAAATTGCATCATTTGAGGTCGTGGCTCTGCAGATGCATCTATGATGTACTGCCTCATACCAATGAGAAGATACAGTCCCTTGATGCCCCCAGCATCTGCAGGTCTGCACTTGATTAGGCACAGGACCTCCATGGGATTTAAGCACATGGGATATAGCACGGAGGATGTGGAGGTACACCACTAAGGGCCTTAGGGATTCAGAACTCAGAATGCACATGTTCATACACACTCCCCAGCCACAGACAGCTCTGTGTGTCAGCTACTGCGCTTCAGCAGGCTGCTGCTGTTGTCTGCAAAACTGAGTGATGTGAGTTCCTGGTCCCACCCACCTAAAAATCAAGTTAAACTTTTCCTTCCTATGTTGAAAGATCTGCATGAAGCAACCTCTCTAGGCCAGGAGTGGGTGGTGCCCGGAGCTTTACTTGGGCACACTGCACACAGCAGGTCGGAAGAAATTCTTTTACAGTTTGCTGTTGTCCCTTGCTACACAAGCATAAAAGAAACACAGATTAAGCTACTGCTTTGATCTTGCTCCTTCTTTTTTCCCTGTGTTGAGCAGGTTATGTATGACTTTAGTAAATAAGAGGGAGGAAAAAAATAACAATTCATGGCTTGTCTACCCGTGTAAACCTATTAAATCAAGACAATCTAGAGCAATGCTTTCCAAATAACGATGTTAATCCTTCTCTCTGTGACACATTTACTATTTTTGTCATCACACACGGTGTCAAATTGCATCCCAATAACCATTTCAGCCAGTTGAGCTACAATTGCAATGTACTATTTAAGACTGTATGTAAAACTACATAGAGATGCCTATATATTCTTGTGGCTGTGGTCAAGAATCTGGCAATCTATTGCTCTAGGTGCTAAATTGTTTTTTTTAAAAAAGTTATTAAAAGCAGTGAAAGAGAGAAAGGAAGGGATCAGCTGAATGCCCATGTGAGATTGTTTGCAATGCTTGAGGAAAATGTATTCTTAATGGGATATATTGATTCTGTGATCGTTTTTATTAGAGTTAGTTTCTAAAACATATTTACCATAGATATCTGTGCCTTATATTTGTTATGAGCCTGGGTAGAACAGATGATAATGTTTGTACTGAGTGACAGTCTTCAGAATACAGAAGATCATAAATTCCTGGTTGTCCAAGAGCAGGAAGCATGCTGAAGTATTCTAGCTGTCTTAGGCAGCGTTCTTGTTTTCACTGTACATCTACAAGTAGATGTGCCAGGAGGTTGGTGTGGCTGAACAGGGAGCTTGGTGGAGCTCCAATATGAAGAGGTAGAGTAGAGGAGATGAAAGCAGGGACGGACTACATTGGAATAATTTAGAAGCATTGCCTGAGTTTGTAGGAGTAGCCTTGGGAGATCGAAAGCCTCAGTGCACTTGAGGCTTACATGGGAAGCACAAGAAGAGCTTCCAATGCTTTGTTAGTATAAAAGGGAATATGTGGAACCCTTGCTGAATGGAGGAGGTGATGTAGTGACAGCAGACACTGATAAAATGGAGGCATTCTAAGGCTTAGTTGCCATCTGTACCACCAAACTACCCCATGCATCTGTGCTTAGGGAAAGGGTCCAAAGAGAACTACCAGCAGTAGATGAGTATTTAACCAGGAATTACTTGAGAGAGTTTGACCAGAAAACACCATGGAAACAGACAGACCACATCCAAGGTGCCAAAAAAAAAAAAAAAAGATTAGGTGTCTCTGCAGGGCCACTCTATCATATCAGAAGGGTTATGGATATCATGGAAGGTTTCTAATAACTGGAAATAGGTAAATATTGCACCCTTTCTTCAAAAAGGCCAAAGACAATATGGGGAACTATAAACTGATCAGCATTGCTTTGGTCCGTGTGGAACTTAAAGGAGTTGGTCCTCTTGGAACACATTTCTGGGCATATGAAGGAGAAGAAGGTGATCAGAAACAATCAGCATTGATCTACCAAATACAATCATGTCTGTCTGCCTGATTGTATTTATGATTCTATGACTGGATTTGTGGATGAGGGGAGAGAACTGGGTATCATTTATCACCTCAAATTTAGCAAGGCTTTTGACATTGTCTCCAGCAACATCCTTGTATCCCACTTGGGATGGATGTTATGGTCTGTATGGCTAAAAATTCATTTATTTGGCTCAGAGGAGAATGGTTAAATGAGTTGTTCTCTACCCAGATAACATTTTCCAGTTTACCTAGTAGAGTGCCACAGGGATCTAGAGATTGGAACAGTCCTGTTTAACATCTTTACCAGTTGCTTCAAGGAGGTGATAAAATCCACTTTCCTCAGGTTTGCTGATGACACCAAATTGTAGGGAATAATGAATATGCTGTGGGCAGTGCTACCATACAGAAGAACCTAGGCAGGCTGGAGGAATGGGCCAAGAGGAACAAGCAAGGACAAATGCAAGGTTCCTGTCACCTGGGAATGCTGAGCCCTTGCATCAATACAGACTGAGGCTGAGTGGCTCTACGACAAGGGCTCTGGAGAGTCCTGGCAGACAGCACACAGGAGTCAGGAGTGTGCCCTGGCAGCAAAGAAGGCAATGGCATCCTGACTGTGCTGGAGAGAGCACAGCCAGGAGCTTGTGGGAAGAGGTTATGCTCCTGCTCAGTACCTGTTAGATCACATGTAGGCACTGTGTCCTTTTGAGCCCCTTCTGGAAAGACAATGAAAAATTTGAGCCAAGTTTAGCTGAGACCCCCCCAGGGTGGCTGGAGTCAGAGCCACATGAGGAGGAGCTAAAGGAACTGGATTTATTCAGCCTGGAGAAGAGGTGGCTTCAGGGGAACCTGATAGCAGCCTGCCAGGACCTATGAGGGTGTCTTCAAGAAGACAAAGCCAGGCTCTTCACAGTGGTAAGTTAAGTTGTGGGAGGACAAGAAACAGCAGGCATAATTTGAAACAAGAACATTCAGCCTGGGAATAATGGAAAGAAAAACATGTGAAAAAGTTATACTGTGATTGGCTAAAATGGTTGAGGTGTCACACATTAACAGACCATAAATCGTGAATAGTCAGACACCATTTCCTGTGTTCCTGGCTCCATCTACCTAAATGTAAAAATCTAAGATACTTTATCCACCACAGAGAATTTCCATTGGCTAGCAGTGAAACCTTTGATGTAGCCCAAATTCTTAATTATAGCAAACATATTTTTTCTGCAAAACACGGCTATAATATTTCCATTAGTTAAGGCTCAAGCCTGTGTCCACAAGGCATGGGGCAGGCACCTGCCTGCCAGGTTTCCTCTGTGGTATAGGCTTTTTTATTTGGCCTGGCCTCTGAGCTGAAGTTTTTGGCAGAGTTTATTAACTGGGACAAGTGCTGCAGGAATGGGCTGCCAAAGCACCTGCTAACACTGATGCCTGGCTGGCTTGAACATTGGACATCTGCAGTGCTCCTCTGCTGTCCCTCTTCTCTAGTTAGCGAAGAAACTGCCATCCCAACTGCCCAGTGTTCCAGTAATACATAGTGGGTAAATGGGTTGGTTTTGTTTATTTTTTTCTATTTAAGGAAGTATGAAGCTGATGTGGTGAGGAGAGGATGAGGATATAAGAACTGGGCAGTCCTGGCGTTTCCATTGTAGAAATCCATCACAAGTTCCTCACTCACTTCCTCACTTAGCCATGGAGCCGGAGGCTGCGATAGTCATTCCTGCCTGTACATGGCCCATGGTCCAGGATTATTCATAACTCATAGTCACCTAAAAAATGCCTAAAGTTTCAATTTAGACATGTATTTCCTGATTTTGAATGTGTTGGACAGCAGCTGGTCTAATCTGAGGCAGAGCTTGATCCTGCAGCAAAGTATTGCTCCACTTTCACCTTCTCCCAGCTCTGAGTTTCCTCCTAAAGAACAGGAAAATGGCCTGGCCTTGATGGTTGTAGCATTAAGGACAGTTCTAAATTTTTTCAGCCAGTGGTCTAAGTATGCCCAGAGGGTTTCAGAATATGGACCTCCAGTCTGGTAAGCATGTTCTGGTGGCTTTTTGGGTCAGAAGTAAAGATGAAGTGTGGAGAAGTGATTGTGCCTACCCACAAGGATATTACTATGCCACTTCTGCATGACTGATAGGAACTGACCTGCTGTGAATGAGGCCAGCAGCCTTGGGCTTGTACTTCTAAAAGGCATTATTTTTCCTCAAGAAACTTATTCTCAGCTAAACTTGGCACAAATTTTTCATTGCCTTTCCAGGAGGGGCTCAAAAGGACACAATCATTAATTCTTTATCATTATCCATTAATGCTTCTAAAACCAAAGTGTTTAACTTAATGAGTTTATTACAATAGATCCTAAAAAGTGTAATTCTGCCTAATTTTGAGGAATCAGTTCCCAGAGAGGGAGCAATTCAGGCTGAGTTATGTCATGCAAAGTGAACCTGTTTGCCCAAATACTCTCATAGCATAGAAGGGGAGCAATGCAAAGAAATGTGGTCCCACCCCTTTATTCACAGGCCTGAATAGTTTCCTGGAGGGTGTGTAGCAACACAGATAATTTACTGCTGGTAGCAACAGGAGGTTTTCTGGAGGAACAAGTGTCAGAGAAACCGAATTACAAGAGTTGTTCTGAGTCACCGAGTCTCCTGGGATGCTCCTGTGTTGGTCAATGCTCAGAGGTGAACCTGGAGTTAAACTAATAACCAGGCAAATGGTTTGGAGAATTTTCCTGTTTAGGGTGAGGTTGAGAACATATGGTTGTTAGGTTGCCTTTGCACTGCTGTACTCAGCAGTAGAAGGGAGACTTGGAGCTGACCCTCTGTATTACCAGCTGATGGCATGTCCAGCTCTTTGTATACCCTCTGTATATATAGAGGAAGACTACGTGCACCTGGTACTCAGAGTGACCTGCAGGCAATGTTGCTGTCTGGTGCCTAGTGTCTAGCATTCTCCTTAGCTTCCAAATATCATTCCTTAATTTTTAGTATTAAGTGGGAAAGAAAACCTACAGACTTGCAGTGCAATGGCCCTGGGGTTTCTCTTGACATCTCCTGCTGTGAGGAAAGGCAAACCATGACTAAGAACTTGCTGTGTCTAAAGAAAAAGGCTCTGTCAATATTCTCAAAGCTATAAAAATGTGATTCTTTGTGGGCATTCTGACATGGAGATCTGAGCAGCCAGGCAGTGACAGCAGAGTCTTCATGTTCAGTGCTCATCATTTTTAGTGAGTTCTTCAGAACTGCATGACTAAGTTGTTCAACCACACCTGAATCTGGGTTCTTAGGGGATGAAACCTGTTCTATAGCTTCTTCCTGTGTTACAAAGGCACGGGTGACTTTAGCATTAGACATCAGACGTCACTAGCTTCTGAGTTAGGGAGTTAATATGTTCCTAGAATCACTTGTTAAACCAGCAATGCACATGGTATAGCTTATATTACATGTGCCTGTTTACAGGCTACAGGAATGGTGTTGCTTCCTTTACAGTTCTCTTTGTGCTAGACTTTTGTATGTTTATCACAGATTTTGGGGACTTCAGACACAAGAACTGCTCCATCTGTTTGCAGGTTGCCTACAAGCTGTGCAGGCTTGCATGCCTATGTGCCATTAATCCCTCACATTTCAGATCAGCCTGATGGATGATAGAATTGAAAACAGAAATAAGAGAGACCTCTTCTGCATAAAATCATAAAATTGTAGAATGGTTTGGGCTGGAAGGAACCTTAAAGATCATCTAGTTCAAACCCCCATGCTATGAGCAGGGCCTCTTTCTGCTAGACCAGGTTGCTCAGCGCTCCATCCAATCCCACTTCCAGGGATGGGGCATCCACAGCTTCTCTGGGTAACCTGTTCCAGTGCCTCACCACCCTCACAGTACAGAATTTCTTCCTGATATATAACCTAGACCTACTCTCTTTCCATTTAAACTCATTCCCCCTTGTCCTGTCACTACATGTCCTTGTAAAAAGTCTCTCTCCATTTTCCTTGTAGGCTGTCTTCAGGTACTGGAAGGCCACAATTAGGTCACCCCAAAGCCTTCTTTTTTCCAGGCTGAACAAAACCAAATCACTCAGCGTTTCCTCACGGGAGAGGTGCTCTATCCTACTAATCATCTTGGTGACCTCCTCTGGACTTTCTCCAACAGGACCATGTCCTTCCTTTGCTGGGGATCCCCGAGCTGGACACAGCACGGCAGGTGGGGTCTCACCAGAGCGGAGTAGAGGGGCAGAATCACAGGGCTTTGGATGCAGCCCAGGACATGTTTGGCTTTCTGGGCTGCAAGCGCACATTGCCAGTTCATGTCCAGCCTCTCATCCACCAGCACCCCCAAGTCCTTCTCAATGAGGCTGCTCTCGATCTGTTCAGCCCACACCCAGACTGATAACCAGCGGTTGCCCCAACTCAAGTGCAGTACCTTGCACTTGGTCTTGCTAAACCTCATGAGGTTCCCATGGGCCACTTCTTGAGCCTGGTCCATCTGGATGGCATCCAGGTCCCTCTGGATGGCATCCCGTCCTTCAGCTGTGTCAACTGCACCACGCAGCTTGGTGCCATCTGCAAAGGTGCTGAGGCTGCACTTGATACCTTTGTCTGGGTCATTAACAAAGATATTAAGTAGCACTGGTCCCGATACAGATCCCTGAGGGACATCCCTTGTCCCTGATGTCCATCAGGACTCCAATCCATTGACCAACACCCTCTGGATGTGACCATCTAATGAATTCCTTATCCACCTAACAGCCCACCCATTGAATCCATCTCTCCAATATAAAGAGAATGTTGTTGTAGGGGACCGTGTCAAAGGCTTTGCCGAAGACCAGATAAATGCCTATCAGGCAATATAATTGCACAGCCAAATTAAGGAGAGTATAACAACTTCTAAGTTTGAAGTTGGTCCTACTTTGTGTGCAAGATTTAACAAAATGACTTCCAGAGATCCCTTCCACCTCAAATTATGATTCTAACAAAAGAAGAATTTTTTCAAGAGGTACTTAAAATCTTTTTTCCCAGTTCTCAAGTCATTAGGGCAATTACTGGTACTCCCTATGCAGGCCAGAGATTAATGAAGGTCATGCTCTTTCCATCTATGGACTTCTCAAATCACATCAGTACTTTATACACCAATGATCTTACTATTTCTGGAACTAGTGAAATTATATTCACCTCTGTGTGCTGTAAATTAACCCCTAAATTACACATAGAAATGCCCACCCTAACATGCATGTAGAAATGGAGTAAAAATTCACAACTGACTGGATGCCCCCTGCAGACCTGTGCTGACTTTAACGTCACAGTTGACTAAACAGTAGTTACTCTTGTTTAGCCCAGTGATGTGAAGGCTGGATTGAGCCCTGTCCCTGGTTTCCTATCCCTGATTTGCTCTCCCTACAGTAAATGAATGAGAAAGGGTTATTGTATGTACAGCAGGTGCCAGATACATTCTCTGGCACTTTTATTTCCTCTTCTTGAGGAATTCACAGACAAAGTAGATAGTGACTTGGCACTCAGAGTCATTCCACTCTCCTGTGCTGAGCATTTCCACACAGTCCTCATGACCAGCTGGGTCGTGAGGCTCCCCTTGCTTCCAGTTACTGTAGTTCTGCAGTGGGCTGTTGTCTGCATACACAAAGTGTCCTTCTCTTTCCATGTCATTCAGCCCAATGAAGGCTCGGAACAGGCCACTGTTGGAGATGTAGTCAGCAATCAGGGCATTGGTTGCCTCATCTTTAGGCATGGCCAGTGATCCTCCTCTCTCCCTGCAGTGGATCAAGGCTTCTCTGTAATTCTTCTCTTCTTTGACAATGTAATAGAATTTCTCATCTGTCTCCCTGATACCTGCTATAACTTCAAAGGAGAGGAAAAATTGCTTAATGGCTTGTCAACATATGCTGAAGGTTATTCTATTCCAATGTGACAATGAGATGATTTTTACATTAGAATTAATGAAAGGGAAGGAGGAAAAGTACTCCCATCACTGTAGTTATGATGAATGATGAGAACATGATCAGACATTGATGTGACTAGTGGGATTGTCAAGCACTTTGCACACATTAGGACAAGAACTATTCAGTCCTGATTGGTGTGTCTCCTGTGACACTTCCGTTTTATTTCCTGGATATCTAGTACTAATCAACTTAAGGCATGCTAAATAGTCAAAGGGCAATGTCTAATTCTGGATCACCCCCATGGCTTTGTATGTTTTTGAATACAGATTGTGAAAGAGTGCCCAGGGGTATAGCTTTTCAGGCCCTTTCCATGTAGAGGAAAATGAATGTGACTGCTAAGATAAGACCTGTGTAGGTTTTCAGAGTGCCTGGAACAGAGGACCCTCTCTCTGGGTCATCTGTGGGCACTGCCGTAGAGCAACAAGGGTAGAAGAATAACAGTCATATCTGTTTTGGAGTCAAATAAATCCCATCAAATTCATGAGAATCCTTACCATTCTTCACAAACTTGATGGATGTGTTAAGACGAGCAACGTTGATATTCAATTGTCCAACAAACCTGCGGTACCTTCCACAGTCACAGACCGTGCCTGATGCAATACAAAGGACAGAGGATTTATCTGTTTAGAAGCATGTGTGTGTGTGTGTGTGGAGAATCACCCATAGCCCACTTCCAAAGCTTCTGAAGACCTGGGCTCTGCTTACAGAGAGCCAGTCTCACCTTACCCCACTGGCTATACTACTGTTGATCAAAGTGTTTAATGTTGGCTCTGTACACACTGTACACTCCCTTGCTAAGTGGCTTAAGCAAGTTAATACCAACCCAAATAATCAATAGCTTTCAAGCACAGAAGTCTCAGTTAATTAATATTTTTTTGTGAACTGGAATTTGGCTTGGTAGAGATTATGTTTGTTCTTCTGTTCTTCTCTGAAAGAAAATAAATTGCTGATGGTTTCCCATTAAGAATCGAATGGTCATTTTATTTGAAATCTCTTAAACACAAGTATAAGTTCAAGGTGAGTAACCATTCAAGGTTACTAGGACTGAGAAGAACTTCCTAGTTCATCAGTCAAATTGTCCTCCTGTAAGCAAATGCATTGCATTAATTTAACAACAGTTTATGTTCTGTCTTAAATCACTTACTTTTTTTGTCCCCATGCTCCTATTAGGAAACTGTTAAAGGGCTTAATTCCTTTGATATTAAGAAAGTTTCTTCTAGTATCCAGTATAAATGCATACTGTGGCCTGTGTGTTAGTTTTTATGATACCAAACATTGCCCATGAATTTGGGTGACTTCATATTTTGTGCATGCTGGTGTATTCATAGGAATCAGTTGTCCCTACACTATCTTTCATTTTGTTCAACAAAATATTTCAGTCTCTTCCTTACATCTCATCTACTCTCAAGTTTCTCCCTGGGCCTCAAAATTTCATGGAATTCCGTACAAACCAACCCCGAAATGAAAGATCCAGCAGACTTGGCCATTCTGCACAGAAGGATGCATAGCATACCTGCTTTTCCTTTTTTTCCTGAAACCCCTGGTAAGCCTTTGGCTCCTTTGTCACCTGAATAAAGAGGAAAATATATTCTCAGATCTCAGACAGTGCACATGGCAGGGATGCATAATCAAAACCTGTTTAATAATATATTAACAGTGTGCTTTTGGTAGGAAGCCCCGATGGACTGTACTGGAAGACGTGCCAAGTTAAACAAACCACGATTAATTCTGGTGCATGGAAATGAGAACTCACTGATAACACAGGCATCCTGTGTGCTGCTGGTTCCTGGTACCAGTTACTTCAAACATAAACTGCAAAATGATCCTGAGAGGTTGAAAGCACTGAAGAACTCCTGAAAAGGTGAGATCTCAGTTCTCTCAGGGGCTGCAGGACAGAGCCCTTCCCCAGGTTCAGTAGCTCCATGGTGCGATGAGGCACCAGATGTGCTCCAAGCCACTGAATTCATGTGTGCAAGAGATTGTGTGTGTGGGCAGCAGTTGGCATCTACACAGAGGGAGGTTATTAAGGAGCAGCATTTCGTTTCAGTTTATGGAAATGTGACTTATTTTCATCTAACTGCTCACCCCTTCTTTAGTAAATTATAAAAATGATAGAAATACTTTTCCAATTGCTCTGCTACTATATAACTGAAGGTGACTAGCTCTTTAAAAAATCTCAGTAATTTGGTTCAGGAACAGCTGGACTTTATCTGAAATTCATGTCAGCTCTTTTATGAATTAAACTCTCAGAGGTCAAAAAATACTAATACTTGCTCTACTGTATTGATGGCCATGTTTTGATGTACTTTTTACCTTACATGTTTGTGGGTTTTTAAAGAATTTATATGTTGATTGTCATTTTAATTAGTGCTTGACACGGCACACTTGCAAGCTGGAATTTCAGGGTTGCTTCATTAAGAACTCGAATGTTTAATCATAGATTTAAGCACTGATTTTGTGACCTTTGCTTCTGCAAATAAAGAAAATGAGAAAAACTGTAAGGGAACAATAAATTGTGCATTCAGATTAAGAGACAGCTTGATTTAAAGGCTCAGAACATTGATTTACTTTCAGATAAAGAAAAGCAACTTGTGAAATTCATAATTTTTGTCTCCTTTGAGAATTGAAGACATCTTAGGAGATAACTCTCTGAGTTTTCAGTTTTCTAGGTACTTCTGAAAATTAATCCCTCCAATTAAAATCTTTTCTTCCTGCCTGATACTGAGGCTAGCTAGAGGCCATGAAAGGTTTATTAAAAACACTGGTTTGAGAAGCTCCCCAGAGAGACTATTCCACCCACTTACCAGCATACCCAGGCTGATGTGCTGGGAATGGCCTCCTTGTGGCAGAAGTAATATTCCTTCTTAAGTAGCTCTTTAGGAATACCAGAAAGGAATGCCTGAGCTTCTTCTCAGGATAAATAGAGCACAATTTCATGAAATTATTGTCCAGGCAGATCTGGAGTCTGCCTTGATTTGCAAGTTGTTGCCATTCCTGCTTACGTGAGTGCTTTCTTAAAACTCAAAATTCCTTCCTTACCGAGCTGTCCTGTGCATTGCTTGCTCATGTGACCCACAGCAGTGCAGGTGACAAGGCGTAGCCTCCTCAGCAGCAGCAGCAGGACATTGTCTTAGGCTTTCAGTGTCCAAATCAGAGGCACAAAGTTATCTCTTAGAATGTTCAGAGGATTTACTTCACAGGAACTGGATTTCTTCCTTCCTCTTTTACCACAGAATGATAGAATAATTTGGGGTGGAGGGGACCTTTAAAGGTCATCTAGTCCAACCTCCCTGCAATGAGCAGAAACACCTTCAACTAGATCCATCAAAGAGGATTGATAGCTTAATTCATAAAACAAATTATTTTAGCCAAATAAGCTGGAAATATTGCATGTGGAAAATAAAACTAGGATATTTCAGTTAGCTCTCATCACCAGTCTTTATGCATAACTTTATTTGGAGAGCATTGGTTACACCATTATCTAATATTACTCCATATCTGGAACTCTCACAAAGCACATATTTACCTGGAGGGAAAAAACCCCAAGAAAATTCCCAGACCAGAGCTTACCCTTTCCACCAATTGGACCAATTTTACCAAGCAATCCCTGGTCACCAACATCGCCCACTGGTCCTTTATTTCCTAAGAGAAGAAATGAACAGGAAATTAGTATGGCTGGTTGTTGTAATTTCTGTTCTGAGGGACTTTTTAGGCCTCTACTGCTGCTGTTTTTCCTGAGCGTGGCCAGTGTGCTTGTGTGACAAAGCCAAATGAGTGCAGCCCTGAGGATATTTGGAGGAGTACAGTACAGATCTCTGATACTATAGGGTATGATTGTAGGACATTGCAAGGAACCTTAATAGAACTGCCTGTTCAAATGCCCAGAAACATCATATTGTCTTACAGAAAATAGAAACTAGAACTGCTAGTGATTTACTTCACAGTCAAACCAGGGTGACAGTTTTTATTTTTCTCCACCTCAGGCAAAGTGCTTTCCTTCTTCCTTGAGGTAAAGTCCTTGCAGCTTTGCTGGGAGTCCTTCTCAAAGCAGGACTCCAAGTAGGGAGCTACTAATTTTGCTGTATGTGTTTTCCCAGTCTTCACAGCACCAAAACAACAGATACCCTTTTTAATTGATTAATAAATAGTTTAAGTTCTAAAATAGCTGTCTAATGATGACAGGCCAATCTAGGGAATCTCAGTTTGCAAAATGAATTTAACACCAATAAGATGCTTTGTAAATGGTTGATTCCCTGAATTCCTTGTGTCTTACCTGATGTTCATTTTAAGGTAAGAAGTGAAATCATGAGAAGGCATTTAAAAATTGAAAAAAATATTTATTATAACAATAATAACAGAGTGATTTTATCGGTTTTATAAAAGTAAAAACTTTCCTGATTAGTCTTAAACCACAGTCAAGGAACAAAGATCTTGGATATGCATTATCACTAAACTCTAAGGATAAATTAACCTTTGAGTTAGAGTATGCAAACAAGGCTAACACTGTCACATCTGGTGCCTCCAAATGATCTGCCCAGGTCACACTGTTGATATGGGATATGTTTAATTGAGCTGAGTCCTGAAACATCTGTGACGCCTTGTTCTCATCTTGGATGCTGTTTGATCAGAGGAACTTTTTTTTTCTGTATATGGCTTTGTTTGCTTTTCTGCAGAATACAGACAACTGAAAGCAAATTTTATGAAGCATCCTGATGTATTGCTAGGCAATAATGCTTAAAATTCAGTTTCAACTAAAGGCTAATTTCAGTAAGAGTAATCTTTCTGATTATATATATCACCTGGGTCTTCTGAATCACACTCATGACAGCCATATATTGTTGTCTTAAGTATCAATAGGAATTGCACCAAGCTCTCTAAGTATTGTTATGTTCACCAATTAATGCTTGACAGGATTGTGAAATCCACTGGTGCAATAGGAGTGAAAAGCATTAAACATCATCAATCATATGCATCAGTACAGTTGTGTATAATAATATTCCTATACCAGCAATAGCCAACAAACTATCATAAATACCTTTTGGTCCTTTTGGTCCAACCTTTCCTTGTTTGCCTACTTCTCCTCTGTCTCCCTTTTCACCTTCATCCCCTTCCAAAAAACAGAAAATAGAACATCATGGTACATTTCTCTCAGTGCAGTAAGTACAACTATACACACTCAGAAAGTAAAGTTCATGTTGGTTTTTTTTTTCCCTACTGATTTCTTTTTATTTCACAATGAAGGTACAGTAGCCATGGGATAAATTTCCAGAGAAGAGATGAGGAATCTGACCATCAGGAAGAGAAGCTAAAAACTTTTTCTTTCAAAGAGGCTGTTACAACATGAGAATTATACAACACCAATTTCTACTCCTACATTTTAAGCATTATTAGCTATAAAGCAGACAAATAAGCCAATCTTTCAGTATTGGGAAACTCGTGCACACAGGGGCAAACTGCCAAGGGAGGCAACAGGTGTTTATTAACTGTTCCTAGTGATTCCACTCTTAGTGACTCTGTGTTCAGGGTATGCAGATGCATTCGGAATGAGAGGAATGTAAATATGTTGAAATAGATCTTGACATAGACCTTGGCACTTAACATGACACAATTCCTGCCTTCATTTTTTGACAGATGGCATTTGTATGTTGATACAAGAAACTTGTTTTGCAATTACGCTGATGCTTTATTTTGAAAAGGTCATACACAGAGTATCTGTAAGAGGCAAAATCATTGCATTTATTATAGTAGTGCACAGATTTCTCTAAACGAGATCAAGACCCAATTACACAGATTCCTGTATAGTTCTGTATAAGCACTTTTACTGTTGTTAGAGAGGGTCTTTCACTGTGCAGCTTACAGTCTAAAGGTCCAAGGCATCAATTAGTCAGAAAGAAATGTTATCTCCTTCCCTAAGTAGCATACAATGTTGCTTTGCATTATGCAGGAAATTGGAGCACAACTAAAGTTGATTTTCTCATTTTCCTAGTTTGGAGCCAAATCCCAAGAAAAATTTTTTTTTTGTGCCCCCAGCAGAGGTGGGAGGAGACACAGCTCACCTGCACCAAACGGCCATCACTGAACACAGGCAGCTTTCCAGAGCCTCTCCCTCTGCTCCCTGCCCGTGTTGGCAATGAGCCTTGCCGTGCAGTGGGAAGCAGTGTCACAGCCTCTTGGCTCAGCCAGGATCTCACGTGTTAGTGGCAGCCATTTGTGTCTGTGCCTGCTGCCCAGAAGGGGAGAAGAGGCTGTGGTTCAGCACACAGAGAGCCAGGGGAGAGAAGTCTGTCTGGATGTCAGCCAGAGAGGTGAGGACAGAATAGCAGTTTGTGACAAGATCAATAACCTGTGTTACCAAGGATGGTACCTCCAGGCCCAGCAGAAGATGTTCAGGGAACTGGGGGTACTCAGGGTGACTATGACCCAGGCAGCCACTTCCAGCCTCTCACAGCAATGGTTTAAGGGCTTACCTCAGCCAAGCACTGCATCCCCTCCCCTCATGAACTGCCACTAGTGATTCTTCCCTTCACTACTTAGTCTTGTGCCTTTTAAACCAATTTATGTTTTTGGCCCTTATAATAAATATCCTATCGCAAAGAGCTCAGTCATTTTTTTAATGTGCTGGGGAGCAAGTCCCTTCCTGTGGTTGCTTTAAGACTGATCATTACACTGGTCTCATAGACCCCATGAATTATGGTGGCTTCAGTGAAGAACCGGACTGCCATTGGTAAGAAATACAGACCCACTACCTTTTCAATTTATGTATTTAAGTCCCCACATACATGCTTTGTAGCTCAGGCTGATAATCTTCAGAAACTTACTGTGTGCTAAACTGAGGAATTCTAAAAGCCATGAAAAACAGAATTATGAAATTAAAGGACTCTTCAGATTAAGCATGAGGCACTAAGAGGAAATTTTAGTTATAGATTTGAACAGCCATAGGATGTGGTAAGGCATTTTATATTTTTGGAAGGCAATGTGGAAAGCAGCATATCTGGTTTCTGAGACATCTCTGAGATCATGTCAGAATGGCAGGGCAACAGGCTGGGAAAATCAAATCGGAAGCCTGCCACACTCTGTCTTAATTTTCATATCCAGGAAAATGGGAAGAACAATAATTTGTCTATCTGTAAGACAGGGCTATTCTGCTTTTCTCCCCATATATCATCTAAGAATAAGTAGGCCATTACAAAACAAGGGTAGAAACAAACCGTATTAGTTAGTGATACCATTTTATTGTTAATATAAGACTAGATTAAGCCCAGTGCCTGCTGATATGGTACATGCTGTGTTCTCTAGCTGCTGTGTGCGGTGATCTCAAATTTTGGCATGAAACGTGAACTCTTGGGTAGTGCTCCCCTCTTGTGGTCTCGCTATGATTTGCAGCCAGGTAGGAGAGGTTGTAAGAGGTTGGCTGACTGTTTTGGGCAGGAATTTAGTTGGCTTTTTTTTTAGTTCACGGTAAGTATCTCTGCCTTTCCTCTGGGACTTCATGTGGACAAGCAATCCCACTGCATTAGCCGCCTTTTTCTTTCATCTTCCAGAAAAAAATCTGTCCTGCTAGTACTCTGGACTGGGTTTTTGAATTCTGTAGTACTGTGCTTTGTGCAACATAAATTTTCTGTTCCCTGACCTCATATGCTTGTTATCTATACCTAGAGGCTGACCTCTCCTTTATGCTGCTTTGCCCTTGGGGCAGTGTCAGGTTAAATTTTAAGCTAATTAGCAGATTGTCACCTTAAAACTGTGATTGCAAGGATGTCAGATAATGTACTGCACTGGCATTTGAAGCATGGGTGAAGAAGCACTTGGAGTCATTAAATTAAGTAGACCATTTCTCAACCTTGTTAGGATTTCCTCAAGTTGATTTGTTTCTTCTGTGTCACAGATATGAAATACCAGATTGCTAAAAGGAACACCTGAAGCAGTAAATTAATAGACTCTTCCAGCTTGGGACTGTGTGAGGCAAAAGAGCAGAAGCCATAAGAAGTAAGTGAATTTTGCAGCCATTAGAAAATTTTAATTGTAATTGAGAGGGAACCACAGACCTTCTGTAAACAATCTCAGGAAAATGCTGAAGATGTAATCACCAGCAAGATTTTTAGGCAGTTGAAGGGGGCTCTGTCTGTTTTGGAGTTTCACTAAATAACACAATGCCGAGAGGTTACCTTTGGTAAGATTTTAATTAGTAAGAATTTACTGACCTTTAAGTGACTTAGATTTCCCCGCTGAATCTTTTGTAGGTGATTTATCTGGTCTGTATTCATGAACTGAGGATGTTTTCAAGTTCATAGATACTGTTCACATATATTCAGTGACTCTCCACGTCTCGTAACCAAGGGCTGACTGTGGTTCTTGAAGAACCAGGGTGTAATTTCCTGGGGGTTATGGAGCCCACATTTATCTACAGAGACAGCCCTGCATCAGGGTGAGAGCATGTCTGCAGGCTGCCTAAAGGCTAAAGCTGGGAGGAGACTCCAAGCTGGGCTTATGCATGAGTGCCTCTCAGCACACTTGGAGCTATGCTAAGAGACTCCCTGGGACCACTTTGTCAGGTATGCTGACAAGCCGTGGCCTCAGGTCAGCACCAGTTCCTGTCTCCTGAGCAAAAATGTTACAGAAATGTTAATGCTCTCTCATTCTCTCTTTTGCAGGTATATCTTCCTCCACAATCCAGGGCATGCCCACTCTTTCAAAGGATAGAAACATCATGCTGTGCTACAGCACAGTTGTCCTCCTACATCAGATACTCTCAATTAAAAAAATCCCACTACCGGCCAAAAAGTCCTTGAAAAGCCCTGAGCCTAATGACTAATTTGCTGTGAGGGGGGGAGGATGTTTAATCTCGATGAGAATACCACATGGATGGTATTCTCAAGTAAGGCAAGCAGCTTTGCACTGCTTGCCTTGGATGCATTTATCATTCCTAGGCATAGCCTATGTTCTACCACAAAGGCTTTATATGAAATGTTACATGTTTATACTCTGTGATCGTGTGTGACACAGTTCTGCTGAGCTCCATGTTTCATGCTCTTAGTCCCACCTGAGGTGGCAGAGGGACCCTCCCCACCTCTAGAGACTGGGTGTGAAGAGTACAGGTGATTTGTGCCTGTCCTGGGCATTAAACCAAAAGGATAAGGAGATGAGCATAATTCTGAAGCCTTGAGAACCCTCCAGGAGCACCTGAATGTCTGCCCTCCTGGAAGAACCTTATAGATAGCCACAAGATTAGCTCAGCATCCTGGGACACAGAGTGACCCTGAGCAGGGAGAACCTTTGTAGCATTTGTGCTTGCACAAAATCTACTGAGAGGGTTTGTCACCAGAGGGAGTCACAGACTTTAAGAAATAAGCAAACACAGCCCAGTTTGTATTTCCAATGTATGAGCACGTCACAGTTATGTCAGTGGAAAGACTCAAAATTTCCTCTAATTTCAGTTTCAATGTCTTTTAGATCATTAGCAAATTTCCCATAACAGTTGCTTTCATGCTGTATTTCGCTAGTGAGGACAGTATTTCTTGACATCAGCTGCCTATCTGACATGATGCTCTCCTCCTCCCATCAGTTCCCAGCACTGTCCTGCACGCTTCCCTCCCCTCTGCCTGATGTTGAGCACTTTTTGATCCTGTTTTGAAGAAATTCAGCTCCCTAAACAGAAGAGTATCAGTCAGACAGATACACATTTTTAGTGAGTGAGCTGAAGCAGCTCAGTGAAAAGCTGGTTTGGTCAGAGCCTGGTGCTGACAACGCCGAGGTCATGGGTTAGATCCCCAGATGGGGCATTCACATAAGAGTTGGATTCAATGATCCTTGTGGGTCCCTTCCAACTCAGAATATTCTGTGATTCTGTGAAACAGCTGAGCCAGCACAAGGTGAAGGTAGGACCACATGGTCAGAGTGGAAGAAAAAGAAGAAGTTTGGCCTCCCTTTTTGTCAGAAAACCTGAGAGTTGAGTAGTATCTTCAGATGTAGTGTGAAACTACACGGAGGGTCATGCTCCCAGGTATCCTGCAGGAACATGCAGGGCTCCTACATATGTACCAGTCTTACATATGTTCTCTTTCTTCACCCAGGTTCAAATTAGACAATACAAGCTCTTCCTTTGTGAAATAGAAAGAATCTTCAAAAAAAAAATTAATTCTCTTATTACGTTTCTACATATTTATATCTATTGACTTTGTTAGAAATACCCTTCTCTCTTACTGCATTGCATGACGCACACCCAAGCCTTCAGTAGGCTCACTGAACCTCTGCTGACTTGTATTATTTGACAGCATGAGCCTTTGTGCATGAGTGGAATATACATTATTTCTTTAATAAAACAGAAATAATTTCAATCATTCTTGATTCTCCTTTTACTTGGTCTGCCTGATTTGATTTTCCCAGCCTGTTGCCCTGCCATTCTGACATGATGTCAGAGGCCCATGAATTATGGTGGCTTCAGTGAAGAACCAGACTGCCATTGGTAAGAAATACAGACCCACTACCTTTTGAATTTATGTATTTAAGTCCCCACATACATGCTTTGTAGCTCAGGCTGATAATCTTCAGAAACTTACTGTGTGCTAAACTGAGGAATTCTAAAAGCCATGAAAAACAGAATTATGTGTTGAAATTAAAGGACTCTTCAGATTAAGCATGAGGCACTAAGAGGAAATTTTAGTTATAGATTTGAACAGCTATAGGATGTGGTAAGGCATTTTATATTTTTGGAAGGCAACATGGATAGCAGCATATCTGGTTTCTGAGAGAGTTTGAGATTTTCCAGCAGTGGAACTGCATAAGCATAATTAAAGCTGAGAGATGGACAGTTATACTGGTGACCACAGTAAATGCTATTTTGAGGTACCAGCCAATGTCACAGAGTTTATAAGCATCATTTGTCAGAAATAACGATAAGGAAACATTTTACATCTAAACTGCTATGCAAAACTCCCAGTACTCTTCAGATTTCATCTCATTCCAGTTTCTCAACCTGAATCTGATTCAAGACTTTCAAAGTTCTTCTCTCTGGATTTCAAAGGAAATTAACTCGGACCAGGAACAGATAGCAAGATCTAGAGCCAATCTTCTGAAGTGCTGAGCTCCCATGAATCCATGTGAAATCAGCTTCTGCAGTGCCAGCCTCTGCTCAGTCTTCTCCCCCTGCTCACATGTTTAATGGGAGTTCAGGAGTCAGAGTTTTGGGTCCTCCTGTGCTTATTTCTACCCTCATATTGTTGCTTATTTACTCAGAGCAGGTCAACTCCTGTTTCATCTATGTCAACAGCCCACTTAAAACTTCCTTTGCAGATCACACAAAACTGAGCTTGCAGTCTCTAGGGGAGAGCAGACTGGAAGAAAGGACAGAGCTGGGACACCCCTCAAAGGCAGAGCCCAGGGGAGCAGAGCCTGATCCTCCCGATGCTGCCAGGACAATAACCAACAGCTGGTGCCTTTGCTGTCACTGTGGTAGCTGCTGCTTCCCCACAGCCCCAGATTCTTTCTCAGCAGCAGCAACAGGCAGCCTGCTTTGCTTCCAGGCTTGGAAGAGTAGAAAATAAACAATAGAAACATGACTACTTTTGCTAGGCCAAGCACCTGGCTGCCCTGGAAAATTCATTGTTTTGTTTATGCTTCAANGGGGGGGGAGGTGTGGAGATGGAAGGGGAGTCAGATGTTCCTAGGGTGTTTCAATAAGAATCCTAGAAAATGCCTCACACATTTCTGCTTATATGGCTTAACTGCCACATAAGCCAGCTGGCTGTGTACCTCAAATCGTTTTTCAGGAAGGCTGTACAAGACAACCATTGCAATGGCTTATTTTCATTGAAAATAATCCCCTGTTTTTGAGAAGGGACCTGAGTGTTGCCTAGAAAAGGAAATGGAGAAGAGTGCCAGCTTTTGCCTTTCTTGGTTTTTTTGGTTTTTGGCTTTTTGGTTTTTTGGTTGTTTTGGTGTTTATTTGTTTGTTTGTTTGTTTGNCTGAGAGAGTTTGAGATTTTCCAGCAGTGGAACTGCATAAGCATAATTAAAGCTGAGAGATGGACAGTTATACTGGTGACCACAGTAAATGCTATTTTGAGGTACCAGCCAATGTCACAGAGTTTATAAGCATCATTTGTCAGAAATAACGATAAGGAAACATTTTACATCTAAACTGCTATGCAAAACTCCCAGTACTCTTCAGATTTCATCTCATTCCAGTTTCTCAACCTGAATCTGATTCAAGACTTTCAAAGTTCTTCTCTCTGGATTTCAAAGGAAATTAACTCGGACCAGGAACAGATAGCAAGATCTAGAGCCAATCTTCTGAAGTGCTGAGCTCCCATGAATCCATGTGAAATCAGCTTCTGCAGTGCCAGCCTCTGCTCAGTCTTCTCCCCCTGCTCACATGTTTAATGGGAGTTCAGGAGTCAGAGTTTTGGGTCCTCCTGTGCTTATTTCTACCCTCATATTGTTGCTTATTTACTCAGAGCAGGTCAACTCCTGTTTCATCTATGTCAACAGCCCACTTAAAACTTCCTTTGCAGATCACACAAAACTGAGCTTGCAGTCTCTAGGGGAGAGCAGACTGGAAGAAAGGACAGAGCTGGGACACCCCTCAAAGGCAGAGCCCAGGGGAGCAGAGCCTGATCCTCCCGATGCTGCCAGGACAATAACCAACAGCTGGTGCCTTTGCTGTCACTGTGGTAGCTGCTGCTTCCCCACAGCCCCAGATTCTTTCTCAGCAGCAGCAACAGGCAGCCTGCTTTGCTTCCAGGCTTGGAAGAGTAGAAAATAAACAATAGAAACATGACTACTTTTGCTAGGCCAAGCACCTGGCTGCCCTGGAAAATTCATTGTTTTGTTTATGCTTCAATTCTTGGTTCTTTTTGGACCGAGGAAGTCGATGAAGTACAGAACATGGTCTTTATTGCCCCAGTTACTCAGTTGTAGATCAGCATTACCTAATACAAGTTTTTAGAGTTCCTGTGCCACAACAGCCCAGCTAAGACTAGGTTCCTAACATCTCAGGTCAAACATCAAAAATCACTAGTTACAAACACTGAAAATCTGTACTT